>OX411550.1:65221330-65432509 GCA_948146395.1 Fragum whitleyi
GTTGTTTTGGTTTTGTCTGTGAGGGTATTGAGACATATAATTCTCCGCGTTACACCGTATAGCGGAGAATTGCTGTCTCAATCAGTGCGACCAAAACCGGTTACGTAGGTTTGGTCAGTGTGTTCTATTTATAGACGAATAGTGTATACGTGGTCACTTCTAGCGAGACTTTCTAACAGGCAACATCTAAGTTTCATTCAAATTCAATTTTCGGAAAGAATGAGAATCATAATTCAAAGAATATATATATTTATAGCTGGAATTCAAAATGATAGATTTCATAATTCATGTAAAATAATTTCAAGAAGTATTGGCGTAGGTCCGTGCGCTAGATATTCTAGGAATAGTCTGAGATTCATACCAATCACTGGTTCTTGAGTCGTGCATGTTGCGGACACACGTTTCCTCCAAAGCGGGGTTGTTTGTGGATGGCCAGTATTCTTAAGATGAATATCTAATACATTAAGTGAACCTAAACAGTTCGCTGGGGTAGGGATCAGAGCGTAAATTTGTTAGTAGATTTTTATCAAATATTTTGTTTGTAAATACATGTAGGTATTTGTATTACCCGCTGTTGCCCTAATTATACGCATCTCGCATACGCAAAACAGGGTTGTTGTTTTGGTTTTGTCTGTGAGGGTATTGAGACCATATATTCACTTTATATGTTGAAATGTCCTCTGCCAATATAGACCATGCTGTTCATCTAATCAAATATTTTTTGCAGCATGATAAAACTTTGCAGATTTAAAATTACCATGATTTTTGGTTGAAAACTGTCTGTTTAAACTTAGAAAAAAGTTTGTTTTATAGTCCGTTTGACTTCTATATGGACCAACATTTCGCTAAAAATCTCAGAATTGAATTAATGAAACGTATTTTTTTCTTGTCATATCATATTTTCCATCTAATACCATGACGAATCTCGTTTTTTAGAATTTTTGAATGAAAAATAATGGTTTTGTCCGTCCGTCTACATGTTAACTTCCAGCCCTTCATACCTTCTTGTGTCTGTAATAAACGGAACAGCGACTTGTCCAACCCTAAATAGTTCTGATTTGCATAGGGACCGAGTCAAAAGTGTATGATTTTAAATGGGTCGTTTTGGAATAAAATCGAGTATTTTTATAAAATTAATTTGGTCGAAGATTTTTAATTCCTTGGGATATCAAATCTGAGTGTATTTTCTCTTTGTTTAAAAACCGTTTGGTCAGATAAATTAAAATTGTTGTTATCTATTTTGAGACGAACCCCATATTCACATATTTAGACCAATCAAAATGCATTATTTAAAGAAGTTGTCATGAATTTCACGAGGAAAACTAGATAAGCAGGCGAGTAATAACGGTACAAATCACGAGATATTTAAGTTTAAGATGACATGCCCGTCAATATGCTAATTAGCACGTCCAAATAAGGAAGAATGGACATTTCTTCTGTCAATTGTTTAGTATAAAACCACGTGTTTTTACTATTGTTTACATCTTGTTACAGCCTAAACAGCTTTCTTCACCCCTCGTGTTTAAGAGCGGGAAATGGGAAAATTTTAACATTAACTAGATAGACAAAATCATTATTTTGAAATCATTTTATTTTCAAAAAATATTTTTTGGAATGGTATTAAGCTGATATTAAGATTTTACCACATACAAATTGCTAATTCAAACTCGATTTTATGCAGCTGATGAAAAGGTCGGTCCATATAGAAGTCAAATGGACTATACCCTATATTGAATATTACACCATATAACATATGAAAAGAAATGACCTCTGACAATGAAATACATATTTTGCATCTGATCACAATTATTTTTTGCAGACTGATAAAGGATCACTAAAGAATCATTCCAGTGAAATTCGGTTGATATCCATCAGTTAGATTCTGAGAAAATGATTTTCAAAGTTTTCACTATATAACATATAGAGAAATGACCTCCGCCCATCAAACACTTATTTTTCATCTGATCACAATATATATTTACAGACTTGTAAAGGATCACTAAAGAATCATCCAAATGAAATTTGGTTGTTATCCATTTGTTGGGTTCTGAGAAAATGATTTTCAAAGTTTTCACTATATAACATATAGAGAAATGACCTGCGCCCATAAAATACACATTTTCCATCTGATCACAATAATTTTTTGTTGACTGATAGAAGGTCACTCAAGGATAATTCGTGTGAAGTTTGGTTTATATCTTTCAATTAGTTTCTGAGAAAAGCCACCTATTACCATATATTGAAATTAGCCACGCCCACTAAAGCCATGATTTTCAACCGATTAAGATTCTTTGAAGGAATCTGATAGAGGGTCACCCAAGGAACATTCCTGTGAAATTTGATTGAAATCCATCCAGTATTTTAAGAGAAGTAGATTTTTAAAGTAAAAGTTTACGGACGGACACACGCACGCACGCACAGACGACGGACACCACGCCATGATAATAGCCCGCTGGCCTTTCGGCCAGTGGAGCTAAAAATTAGACAGTTTGAAATAAAGTATTATCTATTTTTTTTCCTTAACCCTTGTCATGTTGAACCCGGGATATTCCTGCTTTGGTAGGAGCTATATACAAAGATCAGCCTGCACATATGTGCAGTCTGATCTTAGTCTATACCACCTGGTTTACCTTTTTCAATCAGAATTGAATTTTCAAAACAAAAAAAAGAGACTAAATATGAGAGTACCAAGGGTTTTCAGAACTTTAACTTTAATGAAATTTAGCATGGCTTTTATTCAGCAAGTTGAATGACTTTTAGCCTGTTCATTTCTTGCCCCCACATTTTTAGGCTTGTAAAGAAGCTGCACTGATTAACAAAGGTTTAGATCTACAAAGAAATGTTCATTTTTCACACAAAAGCAGTCCAGACAGTACCTTAGCTAGAGCTTCATGTTGAACCACTAGGTTAGTTGTTATCAGTAAGATGGCTGTTTGTAACAATTTGAGTTCCTCCAGACCAGCCTCCATTAGGTGCCACAACATGACAAGGATATTATCTGCTGCTGTCTGTAATCAAAACATATTTGCGATACAGAAATCTCACCCAAAATGGCAGTTTTCAGAAGTCTGTTTTTAAATTGGTCTAACCTTTTCAAATTGCATTGTTCAGCAAAACTTATGCTTATTTGATTAATATGCAAGACCATTGAATCTAGAAATTGCTATGTGGTAGTGGATCAATTATAGTGCTGCAATGCTTTGGAAGTCATCAACTTTAACAGTGTTAACAGAGGTTTCCAAATCATTGCATCTTCCAGTGAAATCAGTTTTTTTTGCGCAAGAGATAATTTCATCGGCCAAATTTTGATGAGTATGGTCTCACATCCAAATACAAATGTGTGTATCATATTAGTACTGACTGGTGTTATACCAACATATAATCAACTCACCACTGATATAGCTTCATGGGAAATCAACTTCTGTACTGCAGACAGTCCTATCTGTATCAGTTTGATATTTTTGGTCTCACAGCCCAACACAAATGGATGAATTATCTCTGAACTGGCCGGTATCAAACCTACAATAATCGTTTAAGCTTATTTATTTTACATCGATTAGGAAACAAGTTCTTACAACTTAGATTAATCCCTCTCGATTCTGAAATAATCTACAATAATCAGTTTAGTGATAATGAATACTTCATTAGTGCTTCATAATGGATTTCCAAGTTTTTTTGGTAGACCCCAATATTAATCTTAAAAATGTTTAAAAAATCTTAAAGAAAGCACCATCTCGTTCTAACATTCAGAATCAAGCAATCATACAGTACATAATTATAATATAAACAGGCTTAATTGACCAACTTAACAGCAAAAGTCACAGGTCCTTTGCTCAAATATTATCTAAAGGAATTAACAGACATTAGATGATCCCATAGTTTAGAACATGAACACTAAGTCTTGGTCAAATATATTATTATTTATAGGAACATGGCCTGGAAACAAACTTAGGTTTTATTTAAAATAACTTGTCAGAAAAGCAAACCTGATATAATGTCTTCATTCTTGGCAGAAATGGTTCTCAATTTTAGCTGTACTTGTTCTGAGGCCTACAATGAGAAAATAACAATGTGATAAGTGCTACATTAACAACCTCGTGAAATTGACAAAGTGAGAAGGTGCATAGTTTTGGAATGAAAGTGAATGAGTCTGATTAGTGAGTTTTGAGTGCATTTAAAGGGAGGTAATCCAATTGAAATTTGGTCGTATCACAATCGTACGATGAAAATTGGCTTTCAAGAAACTTTTATGGCTTTCAAGAAACACGTCGTATCGTGAAATCTATGATAAAATTTGCGACACCTTTAAATCAGTCGTAAATTTTACGACTTTGTCCCTTTAAGCCTAAAATTTTCTCAGATTCCTTTCTAGCTCTCGTGGGGGTTAGAACGATTATTTAGCTATGTACATGCAAATTTTCCCAGTACGATATATTGTAATTAACGAGATATATTGAAAACAATTGGTGCACCATCATTTCGATGTTTGATTTTTCTCTGCAATAATCGTACAATTGTCTCAAAATGTTTACATAGTGGCATAAGATTGTTGTTTTTACCGTAAAAATCAACCCTTTTATGATCACTACTGAAAAAGCTTGCTTACCCTTCCTAGTCACACATATATGGATAGAAAATATGTAGATGTTTTACACATGTATAAATCGCTTTTGTAAAACAAAACTACTCTCACATTAAGCAATATGGATACCTGTGTTTCATGCTTCAAGTACATGTACATAATTAATTGAAAGCAAAAGGAAAATTCCACAGCCTACGGTCAAAACCATAAAATTCTGCAAAGCTGTGAACTAAATAAACAACAACGCTACCCCGCTAAAATCTTATTTTTTCACTTTTCGTAAAAAAAACCTGAGCAATAATCAACCAAATGCAATAATTGAATGGCCATACTTAGCCAGAGGAAACATGTCTAAGCTACATGTTACTATTGTAGTTGCACGTAAAAGACAACGAAAACTGCAATATATCTGTTTGTTAAAGTTATCAGTGATTATGTCTGTAAGCAATGGAAGATAATGTCCATCTTTTGTTTGTTTCAATACCTTACATATACACAAAAAACTTTACAGATTGGAAGAGTTATATTCAAAAATACAAATTAGAAAATTGGATGAGCTTTTTGTTTTATTTTGATCTTGCCTATTTAACAATGTTGTATACTTAACATGCATATGCTTCACCAGAAAACAGCCAACCAAACAAACAGCAATGAAAATAAATTATAATGATAATAATTTAGTTTTAAAAAGCTCAATAAATATGCATCCATATGTAAGTAAATGGCTATTCTTCGGCCGGTTTGCTGATTTACCTTTTTCGGTATTGAAAAAAGCGGACAAATTACCAACTTACGCGGAAGTTTATATCATATGATCAGCACATGCAGATGTGAAAGATCAAATTTACGATGATCTTATGAGGTCCTATAGCCTGCGATTTTCAATGATATTTTTGTGAAAGCCATTTACGACCGTCTTAAATATAATCGTACGACTATTATAACATTAATCGTACGATATTTTTCTTGAAAGAGGCCCCTGAACAAGTACGCCTATGGCTTTACTGGCGACAAAAGAAGATAACTAGACTGCTCTTTTTTCGTTTACAAAACAGCTATATTGTTTATTTAAATGGGTTTTAAAACCCTTTCAATAATTTTTCGGTTACATCACGGCAGCTGGAGCACCTAATAATGGATTCCTGGCATTTCTCACACCAGTACCACCATTAGAACCTTTCCTAGCCTCCAGCTGCTATTCCAGAGTGAAATTTTGTTGATATCCATCAATAACATTCTGAGAAAATGATTTTCAAAGTTTCCACTATATAACATATAGAGAAATTACCTCTGAGCATAAAATACATATTTTTCATCCGATCACAATAATTTTTGGTAGACTGATAAAGGGTCACCCAAGGATCATTCATGTAAAATTTAATTGGTATCCATCGATTAGAATCTGAGAAAACTCACTTTTTACCATATTTGGAAATTAGCCACGCCCATAAAATCCATGTTTTTCATTGGATCCAAATTTCTTGAACACTTTTGAAAGAGGGTCACCAAAGGATCATTCCTTGATTGAAATTCATCCAGTAGTGTCTGAGGAGAAGATTTTTAAAGAAAAAGATTACGACCCGATGCACGGACGGACGTACAACAGACACAACGCCATGACAATAGCCCCAGTGGCTTTCAGCCAGTGGAGCTAAAAACCCTTATCATACTGTATGAATTAGCAAGGCATACAGAATTCATAGACTAACGGTGAGTCAAGGTTTAAGTTTCACACCTCCATGAATTAAAAAAATATTCCTTTCATTTCTTGAATAAAATAATGCTACAAAAGTCAACACTTCTAATGTTTCTTACCTCTACTATATGGGATTTTTCTTTCCCCTGTTTGGACAACACTCTGATGTTTCTTACCTCTTTCATGTGTGGATGTTTTCTTTTACTCTCTGTGGACAACACTCTTATGATTCTTACCTCTTTCATGTGTAGATGTTTTCTTTTCCCCTCTGTGGACAACACTCTCAGATCACTCTGCAGGTTTTCAAACAGTTTTTTCAACACAGCAGGGTCCTGGGTCTTCCCTGTCCCTGATGCCATGGCTCTATACTATCCAACACTGGACTGATGGTTCTAAAAATATCATACAAAGGTATTATGACTATCTTTTCTTCAAAATAACCATTTGTAATAATGTCTACATAGTTAAAGATATGCATTTTTGCTGTAACTGAAATTTAAAACTGTTTTTACAGGGCTTACAAAAAATTCCAATTCGTATAACACTCAAATAAATATTCAACTCTTTCGTAAATTCAACCAGGGTCCTCTCCGTCCTTAAGTGAGTGCTCTACCATGTCAATAAAAAATCTAGCTTGTATGACAAGGTTGTACAAATACCCCCTTATACTCATCCTGGCTATAAACATCCCCTTCTCAATTAAGACTATTCGCTGAATTTTCAAAAAAAGATCATCAACTACCTAATTAAATAACCACCACCTCATATGGGATACTTTAATGTTTCCCAAATGTAACCCAAATGTAACCCACAAAATAAATATTGCCTCGTCATATTCTAACCCGGGACCTCTCCACCACAAGAAAGTTCTCTACCATGCTGCTATAAGATCTAGCTTATATGGCAGGGTAGTACAACCTGGACACAGAACCTCTGGGCTGTGGTTTCGCACCAATAGCGGGCGCTACATCTAATAGGTCCAAACATATTTTTTTGTTTGTTTTGTTTCTCTAGGTCTTGGTCTTATTCAATTACAATTCATAAACTGTCAGCCAACCACACCTGGGGAAATGTAGTTAACTATGTAGTTTATATTGTATATATATAAATAGACCACAGTGCTCAGATTTCATCATCACTCTCCTTGAAATATTTGTATATAATCAGGGTGCCCATTTATGTGTTGTACTTAATTCATGTGGAAATGCATCAATTCTCATTGAAGCTTATAGGCCAGACATGCAAGCACTGTAAAGAATAGTTGATTAATGTGGAAAGATAATGACCATTATGTGGATGTTTTGAATGAAAGAGTATCGGGTTTGAATGCCTGATTATCAGTTGTAAATCCAACCATTAATTGGTCATTTATTTTATCCATTGAAGAAGCTGTGTGGCTTATCAATCATAATTCTGAAGTCGTAAACATTGGCAGTCATGAACCTCTAATTAATCATGCCTATTTATATCAAAAGAATTCAAAATATTCTTCAGTGATTCACTTGACTCCTGTTATTTATATAACAATTAATGTTTTAACTGAAAACTACTTTGATTAAATTTAAAGAAACTGGCTTAAGATCTTCAGTTTTATCAATTGCTTGCAAGAATTAGAGGGGCTTTAAATTGCAACTAAAATGGTTGTTTATAGCAAATTATGTAGCAGGTGCATTCATTTATAGTACTTTTTGAGTAGTGGTTATACCATTTTTGAACTCAGTTTAGATGCTTTTTACAGTAAAACAGCTGTAGATCTTTCTGATCTTAAATCAGCTTTAATCTAACTAGTAATCTATAGAGTAACTTTTATAAGATTTATATGATGTACCCTTAACATTGCTGTACACCTAGAATTTTCTTTGTACCATTGATTTTAAACATAGAGGGTACATGTACCCCCAAAATGAAAACCCAGGCAGTGGGCATGCTGATAATACAAAGAAGTCTTTCTTTTTTATCAGTGGCTCTGACGGGTATCCTGTGGGATTAAGGCTAGATGTACTTTCTTTAGCTTTTTAACTACGAAAATATTTTATTCATTTTTAAACCACAACAAGCTTTTAATTTTATTGATATCTCATTTTATAGTTTGCATCTTGATATCAGGACTTTAAACAAACAAACATTGCGGAAAATTTCAAAACAAATTACACGAGGAGCTTCAAACCAATACTTACCAAAATGTAAAACTATAAAAAAAAAAATCATCCTTTGTAAGAACTATAAGAGACTGGAACAAACTGGATAACAGTGTGGTAACCGCAAATAGTGTAAACATCTTCAAAATTGATTATTGACATCTCAATTTGATTAACCTGCACTTTTCCCAGACTGTCAAGCCAGAAGTAGGAACTACCACATATTATTTACATGAGCTGCAAAAGCCTTTGACAGACCATCAAAAAGGGATTGGGTATCTATCTATAAATACTGCCTAACTCCCCTTTCGGGTAATACTGGCAGGTGCTCGTCTGTGCTGGATTAAAAACTGTTAGTCATTTGTTAGGGTGCCAAAATTTAAAAGTATTGTGAGTGTTATGTTAAAAGATCTGATAAAACAATTTTGGTCATTCAGGGACCGCTCACTATCTGAAAAGAATCGTGACTCTTCTTGAACGCTGCAATGTCAGGTTGTTGTACAATTATTTCTGGTAGGCTGTTCCAAAGTATCACTGTGTAAGGAAAAAAAGAATATTTAAAGTAAGAAGCATTTGTGTGGATCTGTCTAAAGGATTCTGTGTGCATATGTCTGGTGATCCTAACTGGTCTTTCAAGATAAGTTGGTATAGGTACTGCAACAAAACTATTAACAATTTTATAGAACATGGTGACTCTTGTGATGTCTCGTCTATATTGGAGAGTTTGCCAGCCAAGCTCCTTCTGCATGCAGGTGACACTGTCATAATAAGAAAAATTATTTTGAACCCATCTTGCTGCTCTACCTTGTACTTTTTCTACTTTGTTGATATAGGATGATGTGTAGGGGCTCCACACAGTTGATGCATATTCTACCTGGGGTCTAACCATAGTTTTGTAAGCTGTTTCTCTGATCTTCTTATTTTTGGTCTGGATGTTTCTGGGGAGAAAACCTAAAGTTTTATTTGCATTAGTTGTTATATTGCCAATATGCTTATTCCAGGAAAGATCCAGGTAGTACAGATTTCTGTCCTCGGAATGTGACGCTATTTTTGGACTGGCTGCATATGAGTACAGATATGATTGCACATTTACCGTGAGAAATTTTTGCAGGGATGAAATGTGTAACATCCAATATTGAGACTAGGGATGGGGGGTACGGTATCGCAACTATATTTACACATGCAGAAAATCTTAAATTTGGAAAAGGTTCCTTTTACTACCTTCCAGTAAATTCTAAACCGAATATTGGTATCTGATACAGACGCTGTTCTTTCAATCTTGAGACTAGAGCTGTTGAGTGAAGTTGCTGAGATAGCTTCAGCTGTTCAGCTTAGGTTAGGGGCATTGATTTGCAATGACACGCTTCAAAATATATTTATCAGGATTCTTCAATGAAGACTGGGGCGATTGAATCTACTTTTCTCCTGTAATTTTGTAAAATTACCTTTTATTTTTGTAAAAATTCTTAAATTAGCGTTCTGTCAGATTCCTTGACGTGTGCTAAATGCAATTTAAGGAAGAAGTCCGAGAGGACCGATTAAGTGTGACTGGTTTTCAAGTAATTGACTTTTTTAAACGACCAATATTGGGCCTACTTATTTCTCGCCCTATCGTGGCCCGATTTTCGGCTTGAAACCCGCCCTGCATTCAGACTGAAAAAGGTTGCAAACCGGTTTCAAATTATACCCCGCTTTACAGGCAAGTATACGGGTAAAGCGGGATATCACTTGAACCGGTTTGTCAACCTGAACGCACAGCTGGGTTCAAGCTGAAAATCGGGCCACGATAGGGCGAGAAATAAGTAGGCCCACACGGTTTTTAGACCATTCTACTGTATTCAAGGGAGTTCACTGTAACGAACTGTCAAACTTTTTTTTGTTGCTTTGATACAAATTTTATCTTTTTAGCTTGTTTAAACAGGTTTATTTGATACAATTTATGATTAGTGCAACACAATACTCAAACCATTCATAGTCCCGATGATTTTGGATTAAATACTTGTCACTTACGACGAATGTTTAAATGACATTAGTTTTCGTGAGAAGAAATAAAAGATTCACACTATTGTCTGGTAATCCTGCGCGGAATATTTCTTCTTTGGTTGTAGTAAGGGGTTAGATTCAGTTGCACATGAAAGATTGCCCTTTGCACATGAAAGATTGCCCAACAATTTTGAATACGTATGGTATAAGTAAAAAAAAAGGTTGCAAAAATGATATTCCCTGCCACAGTTCCTTTAATTGACCCAAAATCTTGACTTAGGGTTTTATATGTCAATTTTGTGCCCTATTTTGATAATGGGTCTTTTCGTACAATGGGTCTTTTTGTCGGTTTTTAGTCGGTTCAAAAGCATTAGTTGGTTCAAAAGCTATTGTTAGCTTATGTTGATTGTTATGCTGTCTTGCCGACTTAACATAAATCTTATCTTATCTTATCTTGTCACTGGGCGCTTTTGATCCTAATGGATCAAGTCTTTCTTGAAAGACAGAAAATTATCAGAATTATTGGCTGTTTAAGTCAAGGAAATTCCCCAGAGCAGCGTTCAATTCTACTTACTGAAAATCATTGTCTTTAACAATTTACCATTTCGACTTTTTCAAAAATCTGTTGTCAGATATTAGATAATATTCTGTATTTCAGTATGACCATGAGTGGAGGTCTAGCACCAAGCAAGAGCACTATCTATGTGTCCAATCTGCCATTCTCCCTTACCAACAATGATCTTCACAAGATATTTGAGAAATACGGCAAAGTTGTCAAGTTAGTAATAAGATTATTTAACCCTTATCATTGCTTTTCATAGAATTTTCCGACTGTTAACAAAGCTTCAAGTCGGTGTTAAAAGCTCACTAGAGCTTATGTTATATTGTTGTATTGTACCGACTTTGTAAATAAATTTTACTTGACTTGACTTGACTTGACTTGCTTTGACAGACAATATCAACTTAAATCAGCTTGCACAGACAGCAGTCTGATCTCAGCCGAAACTGCCAGATTTCTACTTTAGTTATTGTGGAAAACATACAGCTAGATTAATTTAAATTTCCCAAAAGAATTGACAATTTGTTTAGAACAATATTTAAACTCAGCAGGATAACTTACTTGTCAAGGGTTGAAATATTTGTTCAGAGAAAAACATTCATCATTGTTGAACAACCCCTATTAAAGGGTTATACATGTATATATAGGTAACTAATTTGGCCTTGTAGATTAAAATAAATCCTTGTTTTTCTCCCATCAGTCGTAAAATTCTATCAAAACTCTATTCAATCGTTACTTGACATTTTAGCTTAGGTTTTGGATTAGAATTATTTCCCCTTTTCAAACTTAAGAATTTTTTCTACTACCCAGTATCTAATAGCCAGGGATCAGTGCAACACTTTTGTAAGTGCCTATGTATTTATAGGCACTTACAATAGTGTTGCACTGACCACTCGATATGCAGTGCTCTTATTTACTGTTGTAGGGTTACAGTGATGAGAGATAAAGTCACAAGACAAAGTAAAGGAGTGGCGTTTGTGTTGTATTTACAGAGAGATTCTGCTTATTCTGCAGTAAGAGCACTGAATAATACACAGGTAATTGTTGAAAACAGCCTTAAATAACCTTACTCATAATATAATCATTTTTAGCTCAACTACATTTAACCTTTCACTCATTACTTGCCTTTCAAGCTTTGTTTGTAATCAATCTTTGGATGGGTTAATTGTTGCATTTTTCATTTTCAATATTTTGAAAGCTTCTCTTCCTAAGTTATCTAGGCTCATATTAAATCAAGGATTCTTATCTTTTGTACCCAGAAACATGGCAGAAAATAGAAATTCATTGTAAACAGCAAGTTTTTTTTTCAAGATATGTGTACTATCTGGCTGACCCCAAAATTGACTCAGTCTTGTAGGCAATTATCAATGACTAGGTGTGATACAATTGTAACTGCCTATATGTTTATAGGCAGTTACATCTGTTTTGCACTGAGCCATTGATATTAAAGTTTTGATTTATAGAGACGGTAATTATTCATGCGACAGATAAATTTGTACTTTCAGATGTTTGGCAGGACCATAAAGTGTAATATAGCCAAAGACAATGGTCGGGCTTCTGAGTTTATTCGAAAGAAAAATTATCCGGACAAATCCAAATGTTACGAATGTGGAGTAAGTAAAGACACAGATGACATCAGGGTTCAACACTAACAGTGTCTTGGGATCCCTAGAATCCAAAATATATATTGGAAGAATATCCAATTATTTCAAAACAAGGGATTTCTTCCGGATCCTTCTGTCATGATAAAGATTAGATGTTCTTTCAATCAGAATACAATTTTTTTCAAAGCAAGATTCTAACTTCAAAGTGAAGTAAGAACCATGCCTTGAAAAGATGTTAGAATTTATCACTGATCTTTGGTTTCTTTGCTCTTCCAATCAAATTGTTAATTCAGGGGTGTGGAATATCCATGCCCCTCTTGTTCGACATTGGGTTTCCTACCTGCAGACAATTATATTTTATGAGACTACTTGTCCGTGGACAAGTATATACCCAGAATGGTACTATTATATCTTAGAAATTATTCAACCTAATGTTAAGCAAAGGGTAGAAAATATTGTTTTTAATTAAGAAAATGCTGAATTCCAGCATTTTCTTCTTTAAAAACAATGTTTTCTCAAAATCAATCTATTCTTTTATTCGGACTAGCTATTTTTAATCCTGGACAAGTAGAAAATCATCTCTTACTTGACCAGAGCTAAGTGGAGATAATCCGTATTGCCCCTGGTTAACCCTTTCCCAAACAGCAAAATTTTAGGGTGATCCTCTTCAGAATTTGTCACAAATGACAAAATAGAGGTTGTTAAAGATAGAATTTGTGTAAAGTATGGCATAGAAAATATTGAGACAAAAGGAAAAACTGCTGCTCATCAGCAGTTTCTTCTTTGGTCAGATTGTTTTCTCAAGCCCATTCCACCAGGGACGTAAAAACCAGAGGTGCGTTTTTTATTATTAAGAAATTTAAGATTTCTTAAGATTTTTAGTCGGGATATCTCGGGCTGCGTCGTAGAATTTCAACTGAATCGCGCGAGATAATTCGATTTAAAATCTTAAGATATCTTAAAAATCTTAATCTAAAAAACGCACCTCGGGTCTTGTTTGGGAAAGGGTTAATGTATGAATGAAGAAAGGGATCCCTTCTTATCTTGACAGACCCTTAGGCTAAAAGTTTCCTTTTTCCCATTGTAAAACAGTTAGTGTTGACCCTTTGAAAACTGTATATTTAAGTATCAGATTGATTCTCTTTCTTAGAGTGCCCAACAGAAATAGGTTTTGATGTTCACTCATAATGGAAAGATTTATCAAACCTTCAAAACAAACAATTATTCTATTTCGTTAATGCCAAATGAAGCAGAAATGTTAAAACTTGCAAAAAATGTCATTTTGGGAGGGAATTTCATGATAACATGAATACCTTTGGTCCTGCATCAAATAGGCTCTCTGAATAAAATATATGGCTAGACCTGTAAAAATTTTGTTTATCATTTTGGTAATTGAGCCCAACATATTCACATGTGTGCAAGGCACAAATAAAGCTTAGTTAACTGCACACTGCAATAAATATAGGATATTGAATGAGTGGTCATCGAATACCAAATTTATTAAACGAGTCATCTTTAAACAGATAAAAACGAGGCTACGCCGAGTTTTTATCTGTTTTAGATGATGAGTTTAATAAATTCTGTATTTTATGAGTACTAATTTTATATTCTGTTTATAATATGACCCGAGTTTTAGCAAAAAATTGTCAAGATTCTTGAAATTCAACGTTTCAATTTTTCGAGAAACTTATAACGCCGTTTAAAAATGACGTCACAAAACATAGATTATGACGTCATTTTCGGGGTTACAAAGTAGCGTTGCTATTTGCTCTGAGCTAATTTGCATAATTATTCCACTAGTGTAATAACACCCGTGTAATATCAAAAATATTCAACTGCGTTATTTCACTCCCACTACGTAGGTCATATTATAAGTATATTTCAATTTGCTGACAGCCTGAAGATGGATAAGACCTTACGCGGGAGAGTGGGGCCTTTTTTTCACTTTGAATTCTTAGAACAACATCTCCTCCTCAACATCTAGGCAGTTTTGAACAACACTTTGCCAGAAAGTTACATGGTTGAGATCCACTGGATCAATAAAATTCAGGTAAACGTTTTAAGGCCTTTTTAGCCTCTTGTTTCTTATCAAATTTTAGGATGAAGGCCACTTGAGCTATAAATGTCCAAAGAACATTCTAGGGGAAAGAGAACCACCACCTAAAAAACAGAAGAAGAAAAGGAAGAGTGACGATGACAACTTCGTTGATTTGTAAGTTATTACAGTTAACAACATCGTGAAATTGACAAGGTGAATGATTTTGGAATGATATTGGAATGAAATTGAATGAGTGTGTGGAGCGAGTTTTGAGTGAATTAAATGGGAGGTAAACCAATATCGCAAACTTTGTTCAGGATGAACCAAATTAGCGATATTGATTTCCTCCCTTTAATAAAATATGCATACAAGTTCTATAGATAGCTCCCTGTTTCTTCAGGAACCTAGTAGATGCATGCAATTTGAATTATGTCAGTGCAATAGTGATTTTTCTCTATCCAAATTTAATTTGAATGACATTGTTGATTCTATATTTCCAATGGATTTGAGCGTTTTTGAATGGTTTGAGTGAGTGTTTGGAATGAATGATTGGAGCGCTGAGTGAGCGATTAAGAATGGTTTTAATTGAGGCGAATGTCAATTTCACGATGATGTTAACTGTATTAGAACTTACATTTACTACTTTTTAAGTTCTGCCAATGGTGGACATATCTTAATTCCCCTAATAATAACGTCTTGCCTAATAGTAGCACCCCTACATTTTTTACCAAGAAAACCCACTTCAAATGCTTACATTTTAAGTACTTGTTAAGACTTGTTCTCTAATTTGATGTGAATTTCCTCTAAACAATCATATACTAGTAATTGATTGTTTAGAGGAAATTTACCTCAAATTAAAAGGGAAAAGGGCCTTTAAGACGTAAGTTTAATGATTTTTTTAAATCAGAAAATTCATACTCATTAAAAGCTCCCTGACCATGTTATGTATAGCTCCCAGGAGTGTTTATTAGGAGAAATACTGTATATTGGTATCAACTTCTTTGTCTGTCTGTCTTCGACTTCTTGGGAATGCAAATCCTTCATTTGTGCATAGGCGGCAGTCATAGCACACTTGGTAGTGCGTTGGACTGTCAATCCAGAGGTTCAGGGTTGGATCCACGCAGCACTCAATTCTTCCCGACTATTTGTCTCTCACCAATGGGTTGATAATTGTAGACCTATGAGAGATAGCAGCTGGAGGCTAGGAAAGGGTGTGGTGGTTGTGCTAGTGAGAGAAATACCAGGAAATCACTGTTAGGTGCTCCAGCCACCATGATATAACTGAAAAATATTGAAAGCAGCGTAAAACTCCATTCAATTAATCAATCATTTGTGCATGGATTTTCATGAAACCTTCAGCAGAATGATCCTTATAACATGCACTTTTGTATAACACCAGGGTTTGTTGGTATTCTGTAAAGTTTTCAGAGGCCATGTATTTTGTGGTGATGACACTCCTGTTAATCATTCAACCACTTGATTGGTAGCCTGGTTGAAAAACCCTCATTTACTTAACATATCTCCATACAATCTGGGACATTAGGTCCTGAAGATGTTTGCCACTTTAAACAAATTTTCATATACTTTTAAAGACTGAAAGTCAATAATATGCTTGAAGAAACATTATACATATAACACTTTCTGTAGACTTGTACATGCATATGATACAAGATTCAATATATTAATGTTCAAGTTCTGTACATGCCTTGTTTAAGAGATATGCAGGGGACTCTAATTTGTGAACTTTATATTCTCATAATTTTGTCCAGTTTATTTTAGACTTGTTTCTGTCTAATTTGAGGATGTTTTGTTTGGTTAATTATTTGATGAAAGTTTAGAAAGAATAATATTTAAAAAACAACAGGAAAATCTTGGTGCTGCTTTAACCAAGAGAAATACATTAAATTATATACTCTTGTCCAATTAAAACTCCCTGGTTTGATCCCTAATGGTGGCACTCACCTTTTCCAATTATTTGTCTCTCAACAATGGGTTGATAATTGTAGACCTGTGTGGGATATAGTAGTTGGAGGCTAGAAAAGGATGTAATGGTTGTACTGTTGTGAGAAATACAAGGAATCCATTGTCAGGTGCTCCTGCAATGAACTGAAAGATTGTTAAAAGGAGCATAAAACCCCATTCCATCAATCCTAATTAAAACCTATCATGCTAAACCCATTATTCATGTCTTATTATAAGGAAGTTTAGACCAAGATCAGCCTAACTGCACAAACATGCACTCTGGTCTTAACCAACAGTACATCAACCTGTTTACTCATTTGAAGTCAAGAATTAATCCACAAACAGTGTTTCTGGTGTTTGCAGCCTATCAAGAGTGTATCAAATACCAAAAGTTAGCCATACTCACTATATCAAGGATTGACCAATGATTTAGTTCTAATTGTGTTCATTTTGGTTTTGTCTCCATAGAAACAATTTTGAGGATTCACCAATCGTGTAAGCTTCCTCACAAAGTGAAAATAAAAAACTTTATCACACTGTATGAATCTTCATTTTTTGCTTCACACCTCCATGAAATCAGCAAGTACTCTCTTCATTGTTGACAGGTCTGGAGAAGAATCAGGTTCAGATGAAGGAGAAAATCCCAAACTTGACAGTTTGGCAACCGCTATCAACTTTCAGGTATTGGTGTATTTGAATACTTTTAACCTCTTCCCATGAATAGAACATATGGTTCTAAACTGATTTTAATATGCCCAGTAACATTTTGCTTATTCATTGGACCATCTCTCATCCGACTTATCATATCCCACATCTTCGAAGTAAATGGGGGTATATTGGTTTCAATATGTCTGTCTGGTTGTCCATTCGTCTATAGTCCTTTTTGTTTCCAGACTCTAACTTAAGAACAAAGTGACCTAGAATCAGGACACTTCATACAAATGTTGCTCATGACCCAAGGAAGTGCCTTATTGTTTTTTGGGTCACATGGGTCAAAAGTCAAGGTCATAGTAAATTTTTGTTCAATTTTCGTTTCCGGGCTCTAACTGAAGAACAAAGCAACCTAGAATCATGAAACTTCATGCAAATGCTGCTTATGACCCAAGGAAGTGCCATATTGTTTTTTTGGTCACATAGGTAAAAGGTTAAGGTCACAGTCAGCCTTCATTTAATTTTCGTTTCTGGGCTCTAACTGAAGAACAAAGCAACCTAGAATCATGAAACTTGGTGCAAATGCTGCTTATGACCCAAGGAAGTGCCCTATGGTTTTTAGGTCACATAGGTCAAGGTCACAGTCAGCCTTCTGTTCAATTTTCATTTCTGGACTCTAACTCACGAACCTAGTGACCTAGAATTATGAAACTATGAATTATGCAATTGCTGCTTATGACGGAAGGAAGTGCCCTTTGGTTTTTAGCTCCACTGGCCGAAGGCCAGCAAGCTATTGTCATGGCGGAGTGTCCGTCGTGTGTCCGTGCGTGCGTCCGTCCGTGCATAAACTTTTTCTTTAAACATCTTCTTCTCCCAAACCAATGGGCGGATTTTAACAAAACTTGGTAGAAATGATCCTTGGGTGGCCCTCTTCTTAAATTGTTCAAAGAATTTTGATTGGCCCCCAAATATGGGCGTGGCATTTTGTCACTTTGAAATCTTTAAAAATCTTCTCCTCCCAAACCATTGGGCTGAATTCAATGAAACTTTACCAAAATGTTCCCTCGGTGACCCTTTACTCAAATTGTTCAAGAAATTTTGATTGGCCCATAAATATGGGCGTGGCAGGGCGGGGCTTATTTTGAGCCCAAAATCTTAAAACAACATCTCCTCCCAAACCATCGGGCCGATTTCAATGAAACTTTACCAAAATGTTCCTTTAGTGACCCTTTACTTAAATTATAGTGACCCTTTACATAAATTGTTCAAGAAATTTTGATTTGCCCATCAATATGGGCATGGCAGAGCGGGGCTTATTTTGAGCCCGAAATCTTCAAACAACATCTCTTCCTGAACCACTGGGCCGATTTCAATGAAACTTTACCAAAATGTTACCCTCGGTGACCCTTTACTTAAATTGTTCAAGAAATTTTGATTGGCCCATAAATACGGGCGTGGCAGGGCGGGGCTTATTTTGAGCCCAAAATCTTTAAACGACATCTCCTCCCAAACTGTCGGGTTGAATTCAATGAAACTTTACCAAAATGTTCCCTGGGTGACCCTTTACTTAAATTGTTCAAGAAATTTTGATTTGCCCATAAATATGGGCATGGCAGGGCGGGGCTTATTTTGAGCTTGAAATCTTTAAACGACATCTCTTCCTGAACCACTGGGCCGATTTCAATGAAACTTTACCAAAATGCTCCCTGGGTGACCCTTTACTTAAATTGTTCAAGAAATTTTGATTGGCCTATAGATATGGGCGTGGCAGGGCTGGGCTTATTTTGAGCCCGAAATCTTTAAACGACATCTCTTCCTGAACCACTGTCCCGATTTCAATGAAACTTTACCAAAATGTTCCTTTAGTGACCCTTTACTTAAATTGTTCAAGAAATTTTGATTGGCCTATAGATATGGGCGTGGCAGGGCGGGGCTTATTTTGAGCCCGAAATCTTTAAACAACATCTCCTCCTGAACCTCTGGGCCGATTTCAATGAAACTTTACCAAAATGTTCCTTTAGTGACCCTTTACTTAAATTGTTCAAGAAATTTTGATTGGTCCATAAATATGGGCGTGGCAGGGTTGGGCCTATTTTGAGCCCTAAATTTCCGAATGACATCTCCTTCTGAACCTTATGTTTTAATAAGATGGGTGAAGGGTTGCAGGTTCATTGTGATTGAATATTTTGGTGCAATATGGACCAGAACCAGTTAATCATTATAAGATAGGTCTTAGCAGATTTCGGAGTGTTAATGTATTCATTTAAAGTAAGCTTTATTTAATGAAAGTCTAAAGATTTTAAAGCCAGTGGAGCGATACAGGCCTTCTTGGGCCTCTTGTTTGGTCACATAGGTCAAGGTCACAGTCAGTCTTCTGATGAACTGAAAGCACTTGTTCTGGGAAATAGCCATGGTTGGACAATACCCTGTTTGGGGGTATTAGGCTGCTTTGCAACAGTTCTAGTTGTGTCCATCTTTCATTACAAAGTGAAAGATAGTAAGCAAGAGCTTTGCCCACCTTCATAGTCTGGATAGCTCTTGTGATAGTGGACACACATGCCAAGTTTCTTCAGGGACCACTTTCATATGACAATAATCACAATCCCATTTGTCTAACACAATTTTGTGTTCTGAAACCCTTTTGAATGATCTCATGTGAGAATTTGAAAATCATTTAACAAAAAATTAAATGAGAATTATGTAACATGACCAATATGCTATGTAAAACAAACAGACAGTATTAAGCATTCTTTCTCATGTCTGACCATTCTCTTTGGTTGTGTGAGTGGCTATCTTTATTCATTTATTCATATTTTTACAATGTTTCATTTTTCAGAGACAGAAAATGGAGGAAGAGGAGGCAGCCAGATATGCAGCAAGTACCAGTTATCTCACACTCGGAGATTTTGATGAACCCAAGAGAAAACGATATAAAAAAGACGCTTATTTCAGTGACGAGGAAGAAATTGACAATGATGATGATACTTGACAGCTGATATTACTGTAAAGGCGTATTTCAGCCTGCACAGACTGCTGTAATATTTGTTGGTTAAACTTGAGTCGACTTATTGGAATATCAGAAAGATGGCAAATATGGCAAGATAGGGTTGAATATGGGCCAAGCTGAGAATGACTGAAATATCCAAATGATGGCAAAATATGGTTTAATACAGTAGTCTCGCGATATCTCGAACACACGGGACCAACCAATTTGCTCGAGTCATCGCATGATTCAAGTTAATGCCAGTACGCAAAATTGTCCTCTATGAAGACGTTTCACTGCGTATTAAACTTACCTTTGCCTATTTTGCCTTCAAAATATGCAGTACCTATATAAAATACTCAGTTCCAATGATTTTATGATATAAAACTATTTGCTAATTTGGTCAAATTGTCAGCGTTGAAAGCAGAAAACCCCCCAAAAAAGTCGATGTAGACTTCGGCATCATTGTAAGTGGTGTCTGTTCTCTGTACATTTCATCAATTTTAATGAGAGGCATTATATCATGCATATTCTATCTTCCTTACAATATTTTCGAACCTACCGTTGGTAAATGACAAAATTTTAGACGTTTTATCAGTCAGAAGATAGGTGAGGCTGCAAGCAATTCCTTCTTTTCTAACAATGCTTTCCTAAAATCCTTCAAGACAATTAAAAATCAATGCATTTTTCTTTAACCACATTTTGGAGCCGAACACTTGCGATGGGTGACCGAAACATTGAAACTACAGCTGTAAAAAGTGTAGATATGATGTTTCGGTGGGAATATATGTTATAAAGGTGAATAATTTGGAGAAATAATCTCGAGGATAGTTTTCGAAAGACTTTCAAATTGATGATGAGTATTGATTCGACAAAAATGCCTATTTGTTTTATTGTTGTTTCAAAATTATTTTCTGATCATTAAATTTCCGTCATTTCAAACCCTAAAATTGAATAAGTGTGGCATACAAAGAGGTGTGAAAACAAGTTGTCTGACTTGTCGAAACCGCGTGCAAAAGGCCTTAAGGTGTTCTTGACGATGGGCCAAAAAACAAATAGGCGCTGTAGGTTAATTTTGATTCAAAACAATGGATGTCAGAAAGGTGTGAACCCCTTTGCTCGAGTGAATGCAGTAAAATTTGACCACGGGACTGAGATTGCTGCTCGAGCGATCGAGCAATCACGCGTTCGAGTAAGTGCAGTAATAACCAACAAGAAAATAGAGAAAGACGTGGCGGGACCGGAAGGCGATCTCGACCTTTCGCATGAATTCGAGTTTTCGCCCTCTCGAGGTAACGCGAGACCACTGTATTTGACAAGAAACATAATCAATCTATTTTATCAGTTTGCCATTGTTTAATCGGGGTGGTGGCAAGTTCCTACATACATGAGAAAAGCCCAAGGACATATAGTAAAATCTCAGTAAAAATGGTTTGCACGCCGGTGGTTCTTAGGTGTGTGTTGGTTGGTATACATTCATTGGTCCAGATTTTCTTCCATCTTCATCTTTGTAAGAAGACTCCATCTTTGTAAGAAGGTATTTCACATGTCGGTGGTTTGTGGCCTGTGTAAAGTCTCAAGGGTCTGCTTATAACACAAATTCACATGTTTTATGTGTAGGTGTGAATTGAGCGATCAATTGTTGTCCTAGGTGTAGCGATTGACATTTACCTTGATTTTCACACCTGTCAATTGGTATTTATCGATTATTGTTATGCATCATTATTTACAGGCATTATTTGATTGTAATTGTTGGCGTGTTAAATGGAATAAAGGTCTCAATCAGTGACGTAAATTGTATTTCATCTGGCATTCTTATACCCATAATACATGAATGAATGTGCAAATCTTTGTAGACTTTATTGTCAACCTGTCTTCCACACAGAAACATCGTATTGCCTAGATTTTGTCACCCACTGAATGATTACTTGGAATGATTTGATCCAAAGGAAAAACAATCTGATGTAGTTAAGAATTGGCATGTAAATAATTGAATAAAATAACATTATTTATGTTATGAATATGGACTTAACAAAAGATAATCATTGTTCAAGTGAGGTATTTTGAGTTTTTACTCTCTACAAAAGGGTCTCGTTTGAACTTGATAATATATTTCATAGAACCTTAGAATCAAGCCACAAATATAGGGTACCTTAATACCATGTCTGATTTGAGCAATCAAAAAACTAATGACCGCTTGACATTGGTTGGTTCGTACTACGTTTAGTTCGTATAAATTGTCCCGGTCCCTTGAGATACAAACTACCGAGAGATTCCTATATATGCAGTCTGATCTTTACCACCTGTTTTTTTTTTCCCTTGAACCAGAAGTTTTCAAGCTATCCGAAGTGGTCAGCACTCTGATTTTAATGCAATTTTACTTAAATGTTTATTCCCATGACATGGGTTAAGAACCATGTCAAGAGGGAGTCTTGTAGGTCAAACACCTAGAAAGCCATGAATGGCTTGAGTCGCTCCACAGGCTTGAAATTCTTGTAATCAAAGTTTTGACTAGATTTTTTAGATATTTTGGGTTCTATTTATGTTGAAATGATTTTCAAAGTTTCCACTATTATAACATATAGAGAAATTACCTCCGCCAATAAAAGACATAATTTTCATCCGATCACGATAATTGCATGATAATGGATCACCCAAGGATCATACTAATGAAGTTTGATTGATATCCATTGATTACATTCTGAGAAAATGATTTTCAAAGTTTCCACTATATAACATAGAGAAAAATGACCTCCGCCCATAAAATACATATTTTTCATCCGAGCACAAACATTTTTAATAGACTGATAAAGAATCACTCAAGGATCATTCCTGTGAAATTTGGTTGATATCCATCACTTTCATTCTGAGAAAATGATTCTCAAAGTTTCCACTATATAACAAATAGAAAAATGACCTCCGCCCATAAAATACACATTTTTCATTCGATCACAATAATTTTTGGTAGACTGATAAAGGGTCACCCAAGGATCCATCATGTAAAATTTGGTTAATATCTATCAGTTAGTTTCTGAGAAAATGATTTTCAAAGTTTCCACTATATAACATATAGAGAAATGAACTCCGCCCATAAAATGCATATTTTTCATCTGATCAAAATAATTTTTAATAGACTGATAAAGGGTCACCCAAGGATCAGTCATGTAAAATTTTATTGGTATCCATCAATTAGAACCTGAGAAAAGTCACTTTTTACCATATTTGGAAATTAACCACGCCCATTAAATCCATGTTTTTCATTGGATCAAAATTTCTTGAACAACTTTGAAAGAGGGTCACCCAAGGATCATTCCTGTGAAGTTTGGTTGAAATCCATCCAGTAGTTTTTGAGGAGAAGATTTTTAAAGAACAAGAGGACCATGATGGTCCTATATTGCTCACCTTCGTATCTTTGTCTCATTTAATAAGCAAATTTCAAGCAAAGGTCATATTTTTTTTTTTTCTGTGATATGGCACTGATCCTTCCCATTTTCAATAGGGTTCATCATTGTGACCTGACAAACATTCTGACCAAGTTTCATGAAGATTGGACCGTATTTGTAGCCTCTCGAGTGAAAACAAAAAAATTGTCATTAAGGCCCCTTTTCCAGTGACATAGCACAGATCCTTCTCATTTTCCATAGGCTTCATCCTTTTGACCTGACAAACATTCTGACCAAGTTTCATGAAGATTGGACATTATTTGTGGCCTCCAGAGAGTAAACAAGAAAATTGTCATTAAAGCCCCTTTTCCCGTGATATGGCATGGATCCTTCCCATTTTCACAAGGGATTGTCCTTGTGACCTGACAAACATTCTGTCCAAGTTTCATAAAGATTGAGCCATATTTAAGGCCTCTTTAATGAAAACAAGCAAATTGTCATTAAGGCCCCTTTTCCCGTGATATGGAATGGATCCTTCCCGTTTTCAATAGGGTTCATCCTTGTGACCTGACAAACATTCTGTCCAAGATTAATGAAGATTGGACCATATTTGTGGCCTCTAGAGTGTAAACAAGAAAATTGTCATTAAGGCCCCTTTTCCTGTGATATGGAACAGATCCTTCCCATTTTCCATAGGGTTCATCCTTGTGACCTGACAAACATTCTGACCAAGTTTCATGAAGATTGGACAGTATTTGTGGCCTCCAGAGAGTAAACAAGAAAATTGTCATTAAGGCCCCTTTTCCTGTGATATGGAATGGATCCTTCCAATTTTCCATATGGTTCATCCTTGTGACCTTACAAACATTCTGTCCAAGTTTAATGAAGATTGAGCCATATTTATGGCCTCTAGAATGAAAACAAGCAAATTGTCATTAAGGCCCCTTTTCCCGTGATATGGCATGGATCCTACCCATTTTCACAAGGGATTGTCCTTGTGACCTGACAAACATTCTGTCAAAGTTTAATGAAGATAGAGCCATATTTGTGGCCTCTAGAGTGTAAACAAGAAAATTGTCATTAAGGCCCCTTTTCCTTTGATATGGAACAGATCCTTCCCATTTTGGATAGGGTTCATCCTTGTGACCTGACAATCATTCTGACCAAGTTTCATGAAGATTGAACCATATTTGTGGCCTCTAGAGTGTAAACAAGAAAATTGTCATTAAGGCCCCTTTTCCCGTGAAATGGAATGGATCCTTCCCATTTTCGAAAGGGATCATCCTTGTGACCTAACAATCATTCTGACCAAGTTTCATGAAGATTGGACCATATTTGTGGCCTCTAGAGTGTAAACAAGAAAATTGTCTTTAAGGCCCCTTTTCCCGTGATATGGCATGGATCCTTCCCATTTTCACAATTCCATTTTCAATAGGGTTCATCCTTGTGACCTGACAATCATTCTGACCAAGTTTCATGAAGATTGGACCATATTTGTGGCCTCTAGAGTGTAAACAAGCAAATTGTCATTAAGGCCCCTTTTCCCATGATATGGAATAGATCCTTCCCATTTTCGATAGGGATCATCCTTGTGACCTAACAATCATTCTGACCAAGTTTCATGAAGATTGGACAATATTTGTGGCCTCTAGAGTGTAAACAAGAAAATAGTGTTTAAGGCCCCTTTTCCCGTGATATGGCATGGATCCTTTCCATTTTCAATAGGGTTCATCCTTGTGACCTGACCAACATTCTGACCAAGTTTCATGAAGATTGGATCATATTTGTGGCCTCTAGAGTGTAAACACTTAAATTGTTGACAGAGTACGAAGGACGACGGACATTCAACGATCACAAAAGCTCACCTTGAGCACGATGTGCTCAGGTAAGCTAAAAAGTTTACGACCGCATGCACGGACGCACGTCGGACACAATACCATGACAATAGCCCAAATGGCTTTCAGCCAGTGGAGCTAAAAAGGATTGAAATTCCCTTGTTGTGGCATTATGTTAGTTCCGGTGTCTGGTTTACAGTTTATTTTATGACCGTATATCGGGTCAGAGGATGTTTATATCACGATAACCTGTCTGCATATTTTATCGGGCACTTATAGCTTTCTAAAATAGAATAGTGAACTCATTTTATCAATATTGAACCTGGCTATCCACAGAGGTCACAGAAATATTGTATCTGTTTATAGGCGAGTTATGTCAATCTTTAACCCGACTGACAATCTAAGATAAAAAATCTCCAATCAAATATGTTCATAGCACAGAGCTGTATCTTAAAGCTTGCGTCACAAATGACACACAGGTAATTTTTTTGCGGGTCATTTGTTATGAAATTGCGACAGACGCGCATTTTTTGCGTCATGGAGAATCCTGGAGAGCTATTCTGAAAGAGGGGAGGGGGGGATTCCAAATCAAAATTTTATATAGAGGATAAGTGTAAGATTAGTTTTTATTTCATTGATTGATTGATAGGAGTTTTATGCCCCTTGCAACATTTTATTAGTTATATAGCAGCAGCTGGATTACCTAACAATGGATTCCCGGTATTTCTCTCACCAGTCCAACCACCTAGTCCTTCCTAGCCCCCAGCTGCTATCTCACATAGGTCTACAATTATCAACCCATATGTGAGAGACAAATAATTGAAAAGAATGAGTGCCGCCGTTGAGGTTTTATTTCATTGAATGAACAACAAAAGCTATTTTTTCATGAGCAGCGCAAAAAATGAAATATAAATCAATATTTCTTGAAAAACAAACGGTTATCCTATTTCTTAAATGCAAAAATGAGACAATATAAAAAAAACAAACGCTCACCTGAATTTTATTGGTCCAGTAGAACCCTCCCAAGTAACTTTCTGACAAAGTTTCATTCACATTTGCCTAATTGTTGAAGAGATGTTATTCCAAGAATTTTAAGTGAAAATAGACCCTATCCATCGATTCTTTACTGAGGCAACTGTAAATAAGGCCCGCACTGCCATGCCCATTTTTATAGGCCTATCAGAATTTTGCAAAATAATTTTGAAGAGGGCCATGAAAAGAACTTTCTGGTAAAGCTTCATTGAAATCAGCCCAATGGTTCAGGAGAAGTTGTCGTTTTAAAATCTCAGGCTCAAAATAAGCCCCGACCTGCCACACCCATATCATTGGGCCAATCAAAATCTCGCGAAAAATTTTGGAAAGAGTCACCCAAAGAACATTCTGAAAAAGTTTCATTGAAATCGGCCCAGTGGTTCAGGAAGAGATGTCATCTAAAGATTTCAGGCTCAAAATAAGCCCCGCCCTGCCACTCCCATATCTATGGGCCTATCAAAATTTTGCAATCAATTTTTGAAAAGGGTCAACCAAGGAACATTCAGGTAAAGTTTCATTTAAATTGGCCCAGTGGTTCAAGAGGAGATGTCGTCTAGAGAATTCAAAGTGAAAAAATGCCACGCCCATATTTATGGGTCAATTAAATTTTGCGAACAATTATTATAGAGGGTCCAGGTTCGATCCCCAAGGGCAGCTCTCATTCTTTCCGACTATGTCTCTCACCAATGGGTTGATAATTGTAGACCTATGTGAGATAGCGGCTGGAGGGTAGGAAATGATGCAATGGTTGTACTGGTGAGAGAAATACCAGGAATCCATTGTAA
Organism: Fragum whitleyi; assembly: GCA_948146395.1. Lineage (NCBI taxonomy): Eukaryota > Metazoa > Mollusca > Bivalvia > Cardiida > Cardiidae > Fragum > Fragum whitleyi. The sequence goes on from OX411550.1 coordinate 65,248,562, forward strand.
GGTGCTCCAGTGCGATATAACTGAAACAAGAGCACCGCAAGAGGGTGCCAACGCTCTGCTGTCAATTATTTCTTAGGCAAATGCAAATATATGAACTTGGTACCTATGGAGAGGTCTTGTACCAAGCAATGATCATTTGAAATATGAAGGCTCTTTGACTAACCATTCAAGATTTATGACCAAGGTTAAATTTTTCAAACAAATTTGACCTTGAAAAATGACCTTGACTGATATTAAACTGGTACCTACAGAAAGGTCATGTCTCAAGCAATGATCATGTAAAATATAAAGGCTCTATGTCATACCATTCAAAAGTTATGACCAAGGTAAAATTTTTTTAAGGAATTTGACCTTGAAAAATGACCTTCACCTTGACTGATGACCTTGAACTTGGTACCTATGGAGAGGTCTTGTACCAAGCAATGATCATATGAAATATGAAGGCTCTATGACTTACCATTCAAAATCTATGACCAAGTCTAATTTTTTTAAAGAAATTTGTCCTTGACTGATGACCTTGAACTTGGTACCTACAGAAAGGTCTTGTCCCAATCAATAATCATGTGAAATATGAAGGCTCTATGACTTACCATTCAAAAGTTATGACCAAGGTTAAATCATTTAAAGAAATTTGACCTTGAAAAATGACCTTGACTGATTACCTTGAACTTGGTACCTACAGAAAGGTCTTGTCCCAAGCAATAATCATGTGAAATATGAAGGCTCTATGACTTTCCATGCAAAAGTTATGACCAAGTTTAAATTTTTCAAAGAAATTTGACCTTGACTGATTACCTTGACTGATGACCTTGGTACCTACAGAAAGGTCTTGTCCCAAGCAATAATCATGTGAAATATGAAGGCTCTATGACTTTCCATGCAAAAGTTATGACCAAGGTTAAAGTTTGTCACGCCAACGCCCACGCCAACGCGGACGAAGCCAAGGTGATCATAATACTTCGGGTTTTCTTGGAAAACAGCTGAGCTAAAAATGTTGAAATCGGCGTAAAACTCAATTCAATCATTCAATCAATTCCGGTAAAGTTTCATTGAAATATGCCCAGTGGTTTAAGAGATGTTATTCAAAGATTTCAGGCTCAAAATAAGCCCCCCCCCCCAATTGAAATTGGCCCAGTGGTTCATGAGAAGAAGTTTTTCTAAATTGTTGACGACAGACTTGGCATCACCCTAAAAGATCCCCTGGTGCTCAGGTGAGCTAAAAATGGGGAAAAAAACCTCCTAAAACGCTTCTTTCTGCATGTGATTGCTATGCATAATCATGATGCTTCAGTATTTGGCGCCGCTCAGATACTGTCAAAAAGGGTGAAGTGAATGAAAGCAGGGCAATTTCAATGGTTTGGAGATGATTTTATCAAATGATAATCTACTGTTATTAGCTCACCTGAGCACAAAGTGCTCAAGGTGAGCTATTGTGATCACTCACCGTCCGTCGTCCGTCCATCAACAATTTCTTTAAACATCTTCTCCTCCTAAATCACTAGGCCAATCAAGCTGAAACTTGGCAGGGATGTTCCTTGGGTGAAGCTCTTCAAAAGTTGTTAAAAGAATTTAAATCTATAAATAACTCTGGTTTCCATGGCAACAGAAAGGCTGAAAATCGCGAAAATCTTAGAAAAATTCTTCTCCTCCTTAACCACTAGGCCAATTAAGCTGAATCTTGGCAGAGATGTTCCTTTGGTGAAGCTCTTTAAAAATTGTTAAAAGAATTTAATTTCATCAAAAACTCTGGTTTCCATGGTAACAGAAAGGCTGAAAATCGCCGAAAATCTTAGAAAAAATTCTTCTCCTCCTAAACATCAAGGCCAATCAAGCTGAAACTTGGCAGAGATATACCTTTGGTTAAGCTCTTCAAAAGCTGTTAAAAGAATTTAATTTGATCAAAAACTCTGGTTTCCATGGTAATGGAAAGGATGAAAAATGGCCGAAAATGGCTGAAAATCTTTGAAAAAATTCTTCTCCTCCTTAACCACAAGGCCAATCAAGCTGAAACTTGGCAGGGATATTTCTTTGATGAAGCTCTTCAAAAATTGTTAAACCTCTGGTTTCCACGGTAACGGAAAGGTTGAAAAATGGACGAAAATGGCTGAAAATCTTTGAAAAAATTCTTCTCCTCCTAAACCACTAGGCCAATCAAGCTGAAACTTGGCAGAGATGTTTCTTGGGTGAAGCTCTTCGAAAGTTATTAAAAAAATTTAATTTCATAAAAAATTCTGGTTTCCATGGTAACGGAAAGGTTGAAAAATAGCCGAAAATGGCTGAAAATCTTTGAAAAAATTCTTCTCCTCCTAAACCACTAGGCCAATCAAGCTGAAACTTGGCAGGGATGTTTCTTCCGTGAAGTTCTTCAATAGTTGTTGAAAAAAAATAATTTCATCAAAAACTCTGGTTTGCATAGTAACAGAAAGGCTGAAAAATGGACGAAAATTGCTGAAAAATCTTAGAAAAACTTCTCTTCCTAAACCACTGGGCTAATTAAGCTGAAACATGGTAGGGATGTTCTTTGGGTGAAGCTCTACCAAAATTGTAAAAATAATTGTATTCAATTAAAATCTTTGGTTTACATGGTATTGGAAATGTTAAAATATTGCCAAAAATAGGTTAATCTTCGCCTTAACTATTTGGCATACCTTAAACATGGCAGGGATATTCTTAAGGTTAAGGTCTACTAAACTTGAATTTAATTCCATCATTGATAACTTTGTTTGCAATTAAAAAGAAAATCAAATTGCAGTAGGAGGAAATTAAAGTCTGTTTCTTTTAAATCCACCCTCAATGTACATCAGACAATTTCTGGTATTTATAACATTGTCGACAAGTTATGAGTTGACTTACTCAGGTGAGCGATATAGGACCATCATGGTACTCTTGTTTCTTGATGAACCAGCAAAAAGCATTAAAGAAGATTTTTTATTAATTCCTCGATCCTTGTGTGTATTATGGAAGACAGAAATAAATTGATTGATTGAATGGGGTTTTACGCCGCTTTCAACATTATTTCAGTTATATCGCGGCGGCCGGAGCACCTAACAATGGATTCCTGGTATTTCTCACGCCAGTACTACCATTACATCCTTTCCTAGCCTCCGACTGCTATTTCACATAGGTTTACGATTATCTACCCATTGGTGAAAGACAAACGTCGGAAAGGATATTTGCCGCCACCGGGGATCGAACCCACGACTTCCAGATTGGAAGTCTAATGCCTAACCAACTGCGCTATGGTGGCGGCCCGAAGACAGAAATAAAGAACATACACTAGAGTTAATAGCATTTTATTGAATACATCTCTTAACTTCTCTCAACAATATAACAACAATTTTTGCGAAAGAAATAGAGGATAATTGTTTGTTTCAGTGTAAGATCGATTTATATTTCATTGAGTGAACAACAAAAACTATATTTTCACGAGTCGCTAGTGAAAATATAGGTTTAGTTGTTCACGAAATGAAATATAAATCTATCTTACTCGAAAAACAAACGATTATTCTATTTCTTTAATGCAAAAATGAGACAAAATGTGAAATTTCTAGGACATATTTTCGTAAAGTGTGTCATTTTGCACGAGATTGCTATGCAACGTGTGACATCACTAATTTCGCCCCGCATAGATGACATCAGATAGAGTGAAATGCACAAAAGCAGGGTATAAGTTTTTCATAATTTCACTGATTTTGCGGTGTGATTATCAAGTGATAATCTACCGTTATTCGATAAACCACCGAAAAGCATTAAAGAATGACAAATCTAAATGATGTGAACTCGTTTTAACAGTATACTGTATAAGATGAGTGGTTGTTTATTATCTTATAACCAGGACTTGAAAATTCTTGAAATTTCTACTCGTCCTGCTATGTAAGAAAATATAGTGATACATTACTTTCATAGGTAACATTTTGCAAAGTCCACTCGTCCTGCTTATAAAGACAAAGAAGGAAAAAATCATGCAGGACGAGTGGACGAGTAGAATTTTCAAGCCCTGTATAACTATACAAATATCCGTGTGATAACATCCCGTATGATATTTTTTATGACATCACATACAGTCAAACCTGTCTTAAGCAAGCACCAAAGGGACATTCGAAAAATACTTGCTTAAGACAGGTGCTTGCTTAGTACAGGTCAATTTAAGTGCAAATGATTCTTTTGGGACCTTGGTGACCGCTTGCTTAAGACAGGTTGCTTGCTGAATACAGGTGGCTGCTAAGACAGGTTTGACTGTAGTTATTTTTAGAACAATGATATAATGCGGTTATTTATAGTAACTTGCATTTCTGTTAGAAACATCGACGAAAAGAAGACAAAAAAGGTTATAAGATAAATATAATACATACTTAGTGTATTGTATGAAAAAAATATCTAACTCGGTTGTGAGAATTGATAATTGTCTCGGCAGAGCCTCGACAATTTTCAATTCTCCCAACCTCGTTAGATATTTTTTTTCATATAATACACTAAATACGTATTATGTATATATCTCTTTCAACATAGATCACAACATTCCATCATAGCTAACAACTGCTCATCCCAAACTTATAAATGGACAATTTACTCTTTTTACGATATCACTTAGCAAAAGCCACCTGATAATTCATCAAGTGCTCTGCGGAAAAGTCGAGCAAGTTCTTTATACATCAGCAAAAGCTTCCATTGTTTCCAATAAAAAGGACATTTATAAGAAAGAGAAGATAGTTTGCCTTCTATCAAAAACTCACAAAAAAAGATGATTTTTTTTAATATCCACACTTTAAAACACTAGAAAATGTTGTTTTTTTCACTTTAAACTGGATATTATTGAGTATGCAATGACTATTCAAAAGATTAAAAGTGGATATCTCTGGGATGCTTCTCACTTTGTCTAAACAGTGAGAATAACCCCACCCACTAATGTTAATATTAGTTTTAGGATAGTGCAGTTAAGATATCTGGCAAATTTCAATTAATCCAAGTTTCCACACCATTTCTACCCAAAATTCATCGAAGAAAGTTTGATTAACAGATTGAAACAATTTTTTACCATCAAAATAAAGTGTCTGTTATTAAGTTTTGTCTAATGTAATTGCATCAGGTTGATCAAGCTATAACAACTTCAATTCAATTCATCCCTTTCAGCTGTCCTCCATCGAAAAAGAAACCAGACCTCAAACCGATAATTAGGGCTCAGCATGAAACAGTTGTAACTTCCAATATGTTTATAGGCAGTTACAACTGTTTCAAGCTGAGCCCTCGAATTGCAGAAAATTAAAGATCAATAGCCCTTATTGGGAATCTAATTCTCAACCTTTCTCATGATATTTCTGCTGTACAAAAAGCTTTAGCAGACAGAACAGACTAAGCCTTCACAGTTGTGCAGTCTGATCTCAGTCCACACTGCCTACTTTCTTTTTGATTATTGCGGGGAAAACTAAGCCAGACTAATTTAAATAACCCCCCCCTCCCCCAACAATGACCATTTGTAAAAGCTCAATTCAAATTTGAAAAATGCACAGACAAGCAGGCTGATCTAAGTCTACACTGTCTGCCACAGCTTTGTGTACATCAGAAAATGCCCAAGCAAATTCTGACAATATTTTCTATTTTATATGGCACTCATCATTTAACCTTCATTCACTTCAAATGGTCTGCAACATCTTTATTTTGGACTTCTCCAGGTTTTTCTTTAAGTAAGATTAAAGTCACTATAATATGCTGAAATGACAACTGTTTGTTTGTTGATTGCCAAATTTAACATAACTTCAGTCGAATGAATTGTTGGATGGACATTACAGATCCAATAATTTTCCTTCCAAAGGATTTGGAACATAATGCTTAACCAGAACTTGTCACATTATTTGTTTTATCACTCTAAAGCATCTTTTTCTCCTCCATATTTTGTAACATGTTCAGTTATAAGATTGGCTGAATGAAGCTCCCTCTGGATCCGTCACATTATTCTCTGTCTCATTACTGGCAACACTCTCATTGTCTAACTCCTGTAAATAAAGGGAGGTAATAAAATGGTTTTGCCCAGCCAGTCAGCTCCAGTTCACTCCTGTAGAATTGCTGGCAGTGGTTTTAAACCACTGCCCCCTCTCTCTTTCTTGCTCTCTGCAAGTCTCTCTCTCACTCTCTCTTTCCCTCAGACTCTCTCCCTCTGAGACTCTTTCACTCTCTCGCTCTCTCTCAGAGACTTGGAAACGTCAGTCTGGTGTTCAGGATGACAAAACAGTGCAAACTGTTTGCAAATTAATATTTGCAAACAGTTGGCATTGTTTCGTTATCCTGAACACTGGGCTGGATTGAATGTTTGAGTGACTATGAGCTTTTCGTTTTTCTTCAAAATCGAACTAAAATAAATAAGTTTTTACTAATTTGATTGTTTCACTTTGTAAAACCTATTTTCTGTATTTCATAAAACTGTTAAAAGATGGTCATGGCAAATGGCATGGGTTTCAAATAACTGTCGCTTTAGTTCCTGATCTAAGCAAATTGTAATTATTAAAACAATAATTATCATCAAACATTAATTCCAAAACTATATGTGAAAATTTGAAACAAATTTGAATTAAATCAAATGAATGCATATAGACTTCTCCCTCTCCAAAATAAGTTTTATTGATAGAAGTAGCTTGGATCAAAGTAAGAGAAAATTCAACAAATAAATCTACATCCGTAATGTAAAGGATCTTTGTCCAAAATTATAGAACATTTTATACTCAACTATGTCTTAAATTTATAGAGTATAGAGTCTCAGTTGAGAAAAAAATGATTGTATTGGGTTTTACGTCACACTCAAAAACTAAGGTCATATGGAGGTTTAAAGTCTTATCTGACAGACTGGGTAAGTTTGGAATTGAACCAGGGACCCCAGACACTGGAGTCCAACCCTTTACCACTGAACTAAATCCACTTTCACTTGAGAACGAAATAAAATGTGTTTGTGAAACACCAATGGCCCCAAAACAACATTTTTCTTTAAAATTTTACCTAGAGAGATGACTTTCACCTTGTCACACGACCTTGGTTCCAGTAATGAGCATTGTATCTTGAATAGGCTCTCATAGTCTTAATCTTTTAAAAGGCCTTGTGAGCAAAGGGGAAATTTCTTGTTGCAAGCAATAATTCAATATTTTTACAATGCTTTCTGCGGTTTATAATACCTATTTTTCAATAAACATGCATGACCTTCAATAAAATTCCTGCATTTTCATTCAATTTAAACAAATCTTAAGGTCAGTGTGAAACTGTTGTAACTGCCTATAAATATATATAGGCAGTTACAATCGTTTTGCACTGAGCCATCAAAAAGTGTAACATTTCAGAATTTAGAAATGCGCTAGAGATCTCACCACATCACTGAGATCATCATCATCAGGTAGATTTTCTCCGTCGCTGTCATTCGTCTGTGTCTGAGACAATATCTCATTACCCTGTACAATAGAAATAATACGTGATATATTATTATACTGCAAAGGAAATTCTAGCATTTTCATTGGTTGATGCTGACCTGACAAACATTGATAGCTACAGCTGCTCTGGTATTACCTCCAATGTTTCCTTAAGGCGCCTCGACGTGAACATAGACAACAAGAGCTGTCACTGTAAGATGACAATGCCCCCAACACCGCTTTGATTTTAAATTATGGCCAATCTATGTTGAAGGTCAAGGTCATCCAGGGGTCAAGGTCACCAAAGTATGTGCCTACAGAAAAGGTAATGTACCAAGGAATGTTGTGGTAAAGTATGATGCGAATATGTTAAGTAATAAGGAAGTTATGGCCAATGTTAAAGTTTTTGGACGGAATGACGGACGGACGGACAAGTCAAATTTATGATGCCTCCCTATGGGGGGCATAAAAAATCAAAACGGTAATGGCAGCCATGTTTCTCTCGCTTCGCTGATAACACGACCCGAATATACACACTAGGATACAGTTGAAAAGGATGTCAGTTAATAATGTACAAATAAAAAATGATATAGATGTCAATAAATACCTTAAATTTGTACAAATCTGTCCATTTAAAGTGCCAAGTTTCTCGCAGTTTCAGCCAACAAACGCTTCCGTATCACAATAGCGCAGAGTGTAGTAGTGTGACGCCACAACTATATATGACGTCACTTTGTACATGTTTACTTTTCATAGGGGCGCATTTAGGGATATTAGTGGTTTAAAAGAAATTGGTTTATACGAACGCCTAAAATAGGCAAAAGACAGATATTTAGCCCTAAAACTTTGAAGTATAATAAATTCGTAATACGGTTTCTTGCCTGGGTATATGACGATTTATTCCCAGCAGTAAAAATGATGTCAACCCTCGCCTACGGCTCGGGTGACATCATTTTTACTGCCGGGAATAAATCGTCATATACCCAGGCAAGAAACCGTATAACTAATAAAGTGTCTTGTCCTATACATTCAATAACTCTTTTTTTCCCTTTTTTCAACACTAAAAGGAACAAGAGCCATGTGAGACATGGGCATCCCCCGCCATTGAAGCTTGAAAGTAAACTGAAGCCTAATCAAAGGGCAATAACTCCAAAATTATGCAAGCAAGAGTTGCATTTTTTTTTGTGCACAGCACTTCTCCTCCATGAGATCTATCCACCAATAAAGTTTCAAGTTGATAGCTTTTATACTTAAGGAGAAATGCTCCAGATAATTTTAGTGACGGAATGACAGACTGAGACCATAACTTAATCCCCTTCGCTGAAAAGTGGGGGATAACTAGAAATGTGTCACAGACAAGGATGCCCCTGCAAATACATGTACTTGACTTTTATCAACGACCTATTTGACCTTCAGCCATGGCATTGGTTTGATTGATTGAATGGAGTTTAACGCCGCTTTCAATATTATTTCAGTTATATCGCACGGCTGGAGCACCTAATAATGGATTCCTGGTATTTCCCTCACCAGTACAACCATCACATTCTTTCCTAGCCTCCAGCTGCTATCTCACATAGGTCTACAATTATCATCCCAATGGTGAGAGACAAATAGTCGGAAAGAATGAGTGCGGCCGTCGGAGATCGAACCCAGGACCTCTAGATTGACAGTCCGACGCACTACCAACTGCGCTATGACGGCAGCTAAGATGGCATTGGACTTTTCGGACAAACTCTTCGCATCACACTATTACTCACCCAAAGAACAACTGTGCCAAGTTATTTTGAAATTAATTCATAAATGAGCTAGTCCATGATATTTCCAACAATTTCAAATGTGAGCCAAGAAAAGACTCTGGCAAGCCGTGCAACTGCACAGTCTGTCCAGTCTTCACTTAGCTCTATTTAGATAGATAAGGTCTTAAAGTATATTTCAACCGACAAATTGCACTTTGTGGCTGTCTAGGATTCTAAATATTTGCAATTCACACACATGTCAAATTGTTGGAAATGTCACACACAGGCTCAGTTGTAAAAGTTAAGCCTCAGACAAGAATGGGACACCAATCACATGCACACAAACACACACAGACAAAGGTAAGTCAACTCTATATGCCTTTTGCAATAAAATGGTTTTCTGGAAGTCCTCTGAAACTGTAGTTGAAGGTCCTTGGCTAAATTAATTCAGACGCAACTAGAACTGTCGCAGAGCCGACTAATACCCCCCACAAGCGCTTTGTCTGAATGTAAGTGCTATTAGTGCAGGATGTGTTTCTAACTTATATTGAGGTCATATGTAGCATTTGCATGAAGTTTCATGATTCTAGGTTGCTTGGTTTTTGAATTAAGAGTCCAAAAATGAAAATTGAACAAAAATTGACTGTGACCTTGACCTTTGACCTATGTAACCAAAAATAATAGGGCACTTCCTTGGATCATAAGCAACATTTGCATAAAGTTTCATGCATGTAGGTCACTTGGTTCTCGAGTTAGAGTCCGGAAACGAAAATTGAACAAAAATTTACTGTGACCTTGACCTTTGACCTATGTAACCCAAAAACACGAGGGCACCTTGGGTCATAAGGAACATTTGTATAAAGTTTCATGATTGTAGGCCACTTGGTTCTTGAGTTAGAGTCCAGAAATTGAACAAAGGCTTACTGTGACCTTGACCTATATGACCCAAAAACAATAGGGCACTTCCTTGGGTCATAAGGAACATTTGTATAAAGTTTCATGATTGTAGGCCACTTGGTTGTTGAGTTAGAGTCGGGAAAAGAAAATGGAACAAAGGCTGACTGTCACCTTGACCTTTGACCTATATGACCCAAAAACAATAGGGCACTTCCTTGGGTCATAAGGAACATTTGTATAAAGTTTCATGATTGTAGGTCTTTTGGTTCTTGAGTTAGAGTCCAAAAACGAAAAGGTCTACGGACGGACCGAAGGACGGACGGATGGACAGACAGACAGACAGACATGGTGAAACCAATATACCCCCCTCTACTTCGTAGGTGGGGGGTATAAATAGAAAATTATTCGTCATATTTAAAAGCTTGTTGGGAGACTTTTTACAGACACAGAATATTTCAATAGTACAGAATATTCCCAGAATATTACTGCAGGACATGAGGGTTAGTGGAGACAATGTAGAAGAGAGTTGATAATGATGTCGCATTTGAATTTGTTACTCCCCCACCTACGTCTCTGTCTTGATTTATGCCGTTTACAGCCACTATTGAATGTAAGCATTGTAATATCCCCATGTTCATTACATAGATGATGCTTTAAAGGACTTTATAATTTTTATCTTGATAGTAAACATTACTGTAGATTTATAACCCTATCTTACCATCTTTTGGATCAACCCTCATAAGAAACAAAATGTACAAGGACTATCACAATTATTTAATAAGGATTACATGTTTGTTATCTAATTTCAAATTCCATACCTGTAGATCTCTATTTTTCAAATTTCCCATCCAGAAGGCTTCTAGACATTTATTAACATTCAACATGGCTTTAACTCTAAACACAAACACCTCAAGTGAACGCTTCAACATTGGTACTAGATTAGTAAGGGATACATCCTTCAGACTCTGAAATTATCACAATGTTGTATTGACAAAATTTATCATTTTAAAGCTTGGGCTTATGTAAATAGCTAACTAAAGAACTGGAATTCATACAATTTCAATTTTCAGAGGTATTTTCCAATGCACAGCTCAGAAATTCAGGCCTTTCAAAGATTTAACCCTTGTCATACCGAACTCCAAATATTCCTGCTTTTCTAGGAGGTACAGACAAAGATGAGTCTGCACATTATCTGCAGTCTGATCTATGTATTTACCACCTGTTTCTCTCTTTTAAACCAGAAAAAAATTAAAATCATATTTTTAGAATAAATATTGACTCACAATAAGTGAAGCAACAAGTACTTTTAACACTTTGATTTCAGTTCAATTATGCAAAGGTTTTTATTTCATCATAAAACAAGACGTGTTTGTGAAATGCCCCCATAAAGGCTTCATCCTTGTGACCTGACAAATATTCTGACTAAGTTTCATGAGGATCGGACCATATTTGTGGCCTCTAGAGTGTAAACAAGAACAAGATGTGTTTGTGAAACACGAATGCCCCCGTAACGGCATTTTTTTTCAAAGTTTGACCTTGACCGTGTAACATGACCTTGACTTTGGTACCAGCGGATGCGGATCATTGAGATCTATCATCATGCCAAATATTAGCTTTGTATCTTGAATAGGCTTGAAGATATTTGCAAGGTTAAGTTTGGTTAAGTTTTCGGACAGACGGACAGACAGACGGACATGAGTTAAACAATATGCGCCCGATCTCTCGATACGGGGGCATAAAAAGATAAAACTCGTCCAACTGAAAGGACACAGACAACAATGAAAATATTGTGATCTTGCTAAAATGAGAATTATCCCCAATATAGAATTTCCATTGATTTATGATCATTAAAGATAATATTAATAAGTTGTCATGCTGAACCCAGGATATTCCTGCTTCAGCAGGAGGTATAGACAAAGATCAGCCTGCACTTATGTGCAGTCTGATCTTAGTCTAAACCACATTTTAATCTTGGTCGATCAAAAATGCCCAGAGACCTAGGTTTAGAGAGATATATTGGCATACAGATTCTTCTTTCAGAGCCTTCCACTCTTTGATTTGAATTTAATTTTCCAAAGAATTTTATTCAGCATGAGAAGGGTTAAGATGATTTTATGTTTATATGTTTATTTTAGTATTGCAAAAGAAAGTCAGCTGAATGGCAAATTGAAATTTGAGTAAATTTCAAGCTGAGAATGAGAAAAGTTTTATAACCTCAGGCCCTGGAAAAGAAACAATGTACATGATAGAAATTATTGCAAACAATTTTATTGTTAACAGCAATTACCTCTTTTTCACAATATCAAGGACTAAAAGGATTTAACTAAGCTATAATTCAAGAATACAGTAATACCTACCTTTGAATGTCCACACATATGATGTAGGGCTCTCGTACTTTGTTGTAGGTTTTTCAACAAACTTTGTATATCTGTTCTATGACTACGGAACATTTTATCCAACATTGGCATTCCAAGACGGAGAAACAGGTCAACAAAAAAACGACCATACTGAAATAATAGAACTAACTTTGAGGGAAATACACATAAAGAACTGCTAAAGGTAGAACAATTGAAAACTTTCAGTAGAATATTAAGTTTTCAAATGTTATAAAATATTCAAATACTATTATAGAAGAAAAAATTGCTTGTTTATCAGAAATAAAACAGCTGACTCAGGTCAAGTTTTAATAGGAACTTGACTCAAGAACTGAAGGTATGTACATGTAGTTTGAGCCAAACAGCTGCGAAGATGTTTTAATGGGCAAAACACTGACTTGGTAGCCTGTTCTGGTCTGGTGAACTTAGCTTTAGAAATCCACCCATAAATGTTAAAAGATTTGTTCTGAAGTTAAATTTAACCCTGACCTTCAGTGTGAACTTAACCTTTGAGATAAAAGAAAGCTTCTTACAACTGACACATCCACTCTTTAGCGGGAACAATTGTGTGAAGATATTTTGAAATCCATTCAACAAGAGTGCCATCGTCACAAAATACGCCGCCACTTTGCTGCTGTTTCACGAAAATAATTGTAGACACTACTTATTTTGACAGAACCAAATTGAAAATGACCAAGATTCATTTAAATCAAGACAAAAAGTGAGAAGGAGTTGCCTTCACAAGGCTGCAATTTCAATAAGCCCCAGGCACTAAGTTTTAAGGGGGCATAATTCAGGGAAATAAATGAGCCATAAAATCCTTGATCCATGTACATCTACAAATCATGGTGATGACATTGACCAAGTATCATTTAAATAAAGACAAAAAGTAAGGAGGAGTTGTGTCCAAAAGGCTGCAATTTCAATAAGCCTTAGATACTAAGTTTTAAGGGGGCATAATTTAGGGTAAAATTAATGAACCATAAAATCCTTACTTCATGCTCATCTACCAATTTCGGTTATAACATCCGGCAAGTTTCATTTAGATCCAGCCAGAAACTTAGGAAGAGTTGCATTCACAAGGCTGCAATTTCAATAAGCTCCAGAGACTTCATATTAAGGGGGCATAACTGAGGCAATAAGCCCCAGAGACTAAGTTTTTAAGGGGCATAACTCAGGCAAAAATCAACGAACCATAAAATCCTTCCTTCATGCACATCTACCAATTGAGGTGATAACATTGACCAAGTTTCAAGAAAATCCAGCCAGAAACTAAGAATGAGTTGCGTTGACAAGAAAAGTGGACCCAGAGACTAAGTTATCAAGGGGCATAACTCAGGCAAAAATCAATGAACTGTAAAATCATTCCTTCATGCACATCTACCAATTGAGGTGATTACATTGACCAAGTTTCAAGAAAATCCAGCCAGAAACTTAGGAGGAGTTGCGTTGACAAGAAAAGAGGACCCAGAGACTAAGTTATCAAGGGGCATAACTCAGGCAAAAATCAACGAACCGTAAAATCATTCCTTCATGCACATCTACCAATTGAGGTGATTACATTGACCAAGTTTCAAGAAGATCCAGCCAGAAACTTAGGAGGAGTTGCGTTGACAAGAAAATTGGACACAGAGACTAAGTTATCAAGGGGCATAACTCAGGCAAAACTCAATGAACCGTAAATTCCTTCCTTCATGCACATCTACGAATTGAGGTGATAACATTGATCAAGTTTCCAGAAGATCCAGCCAGAAGTTTAGGAGGAGTTGCGTTGACAAGTGGACGGACGTACGGACGGATGGACATATGGATGGACGGACAGATGGAGAAGATGACGCCAATATACGTCCGCCTCCGGCGGCGTATAAAAACGTAGGAGTTATGCTCCAGACAAAACTAGAACCGTCGCAGAGTGGACTTATACCCCCCACAAGCACTTTGTCAGAATGCAAGTGCTATTAGTGCAGGATGTGTTTGTAACAAATATTGAGTTCATATGCAGCATTTGCATAAAGTTTCATGATTCTAGGTCGCTTGGTTCTTGAGTTAGAGTCCAGAAACGAAATTGTACAAAGGCTGACTGTGACCTTGACCTTTGACTTATGTGACCCAAAAATGAAAGGGTATTTCCTTGAATCATACACAACATTTGCATAAAGTTTCATGATTGTAGGTCAATTGTTTTTCTAGTTGGAGTCAGGAAAATGAAAATTGAACAAAGGCTGACTGTGACCTTGACCTATGTGAACCAAAAACAAAATGGCACTTCCTTGGGTCATAAGCAACATTTGTATCAAGTTTCATGATTGTAGGACACTTGGTTCTAGAGTTAGAGTCCGGAAAATGAAAATTGAACAAAGGCTGACTTTGACCTTGACCTTTGTGACCTAAAAACAAAAGGGCACTTCCTTGGGTCATAAGCAACAGTTGTATAAAGTTTCATGATTGTAGGTCACTTGGTTCTTGAGTTAGAGTCCGGATGGAAAGACGGATGGACAGACAGACATGGTGACCAATATGACCCCCCTCTAAAGACTAATGTACTTACACATACTCCAACTTGTTGTTGTGATGACTATCTTGTCCTCCACAAGGGGGCTTGACAAAAAGTGCTTCAGAAGACATAGGGGGAAATGAAGAAATTGCTTGCTTGAAGCAATTTCTTTATCTCCCACTAGGCTTTCTTCCAAAAAAAGACAAAAAATTATAAAATTTTATCAACTTAAATCTGTGGCCTCTATCTTCTGTGATTATGGACCAGTCTAAATGTGTTCTCTAGTATTAACATTATACCTCTTTCCGTATACTTCCCAATTTCGAAAATTTATTCATACTGTCAGACAGGAATTTCATCCCACATATTTGATCTTATATATATGCAACCAACAAGAGCAAACTAGACTGTCGCAAGGTGGACTAATATCCCCCTATAAGTGCTTGACAATAATGAAATGCTATCTTCCATCACAGTGTCATAACTCCGTCAAAGGTCAATGGGTTGTAACCAAAATATCACTTGCACATCTCTGCTTGATACTGATCACATGTCTTAAGTTGAATGAAATTCACCAATTAGTTCATGAGAAATTAAGCGAATATGAAGAAGCAACAGATAGATGGACCGACAAGCTGACGCCTATTTACCCCCCAACCCCCTCTCCCCAAACATAGTTTGGGGGTATAAAATGACAGGTTTATAATAGAAGCTATTACCTTCATACATGATCCAAGATTGGATCTGCTATCCAAAACCTGAAAAGAAAATTAATAATTGGATCATAAACTTCCAATATCAATGTATACTATTGGCATAAAGTTAAGCCGTTAGGCCTATCATTTTGAGAATTACCAATGGAATTTTTGGGACTCTAAAAAAGAAACCAATTAAGTGTAACCAAATTTATATTCCAATTAATTTAAAGACCAGGTGCTACTATATGCGCTGAAAATGAAAATCAACCTATTTCAAAATATTCCCTTTTGACCCTTGGAGTCCGGCGGACTCCTTATTTGCAAATGGAAGGAGTCCCAACTAGTAAACAAGGAGTCTTGGACTTAAAGGACTCCCCTTCGTGTCAAACCCTGAATCAAACAAAGACCGTGTGGCATATCAACAAACTGTGATGGTCACATGGTGATGAACATGTTAAGAATGTTTCATGAAAATCTTTGAAGGAGGAGATTTGTAAACAAGAAATAGACAAGGGGACGGACAGACCAACATGTATGTCAATATGTCTACCATGGTGGCATATGAATACCTTTTTATTCCATCTTCTGCTAAAGATATTGACTGGGAAACACATTTTCTAGTCTTATAGTTCAAATGCCATTGTCTGTTGTTGTCTTATTACAATTTTTCTTGGCAGATTTTTCACCCTCAATAAACCTTTTCTTGTTGTTGAGTGAGCATCACAAACGCTGGTTTTACTGTGCATTATATTGAGGGAACAGACCTGACTATTGTTAGTGTCAATATATTCATAAGCACTAGCAAAATTTTCAAGCTGACCTGTTTATTTTCATCAAGGTATCAACGCTAATTTCTGTAAGTCAGGAGTCTGTCAGACTACCTACCTTATGCAGTCAAGGATTCCAAGCTCAAAGTAAGGAGTCTAAAAATATATATTGGGAGAACATTGTGGAAAAAAAGAAATTGCTTATTACAAGCAATTTCTTCTTTGCCACAAGTTTCTTCAACAAGAGAAGATGATTTTCTTTCAAAACACATATAGATACAAGAAAACGTTATCTTTAAGAACTGTTGAAGTGAATAAATCTTTAAATTCCCATATGGTCCTGGTGGTCAATGGGAATCATTGCTTTCAAACTGAAGGAGTCTCAACAGATAAACAAGGAGTCTTGGATTCCCAGACTCCCATTACCCCCACATCCTGGGTATATTCAATTAAAACAGTAGATTTACCTTAATCAGATTCACCAATACATTCAGTATCCTTACAGCTATATTCCAGCGGATCAGTCTTTCCATCCATAACTGAAATTACAACATTTACAAAGATACATTAATAGAAACATTTGAATGAACTTATGCAATAAAAGGCTTTTTTAAATTGAGATCAAAACTAGTCTAGAGAATATATTGTGATCAGCATGAGAAGAATGAAAATAATTACCTTACTTTAGGTGGGGGAAAAGGGGTGTGGGGTGGGGGGAGGACGGGGGTCAGCTCCTGATCTCATCTCTGTTTTGGTCATAAAAAATCAGCCTCTATGATATATACCAGTACTTAGTAGGGATGGGAACGAGTATTCGATTAATCGAGTACTCGATCGAACGTCCGATTATCAATTACCAATTTCACTAATCGATTAATCGGTAAAAAAATGAAGTAATAGCAAAATCTTTTCCAATCTCACTTTTTCAATTTTTCTAAAAATACCGATCTTTCATATGAAATGTTATTCAGCTAAACATAATGTATGCAACACCTGGGCGCCTGCCGATTGTCATATCCATCAATATTTTTCCAAATTTGCAATCAAGTGCCAACTGTCATTGTTCTTGCTGTCAAACAACAGCGTCATTTTGTAACTTTTCGCACCTTCAAATTTTGGTACTCTTATCGAGGACAGTGCAATTTACTTGGATCTTCGGAACAACTGAATGTTGCAGCGTCGTGCCAAAACCTTGTAACCTATCTTATCAGTGTTGTAGTTACTTGGTCTTTCTCAACCGAAAGTTATATATAAAACCGATGAATATCGCCTGAAAATATTACCGAGAAATGACACGCTCTCAGCATGCACTTTACAATTTTCTGTTTCTTAGAATAAATAAGCAATCATATGTCATTTCAACTGCCCATGCGACCGAAAATATGCAGCAAATACCGTATATCATTACGTTTGAAGACACAGAATAAATATATGTCCTCAATTCTATCCGAGTACTCAAGTACTCAATCGGAAAGGTGAACGAGTAATCGATTAGTAAAATTGGTACTCGTTACCATCCATAGTAATTAGTCAATAAGACTTTAAGTGACAGAGTAATGCTCAAGCTGACAAAGTGGAACATGCCCATGGTTGATCACATAATATACCAAGTCTTTTGGCATGTGTATAAAAATAAAAATGTTTTTGTGAGACTCATTTGACAAAGTTTGATGTTCTGGACCTTGTGTTGTTCAGCCTTTTATTGTTGATATCAGAAAATCTTTCATTTGTTTTACCAAGAGGGCCAATTGAACTCAAGTTGTTTTGTTTTTATTTTTCTACTTACATCTAACTGTTCTGTCTGTTTAGGTGGAGGGAAAGATTTCACAGATTCTATCAGCTCACTGAATAACACTCTATAAAACACTGGATAGGAAGCTCTGTAATCAAAGTACAATTTTGAAGCAACAAAAAGTAATATTTTGTTAGGGTTCTAAACATAAAGAATGTATAAATTTTCCCTGGACTTATTTCCATTCAAATGAAAACATGTATTTTTCTATCTGCTATCAATTCATTAGATTTATGATTTTATTCTATATTTTATAGATGAACAAATTGTAACTGTTCTTGTTAGAATTTAATTTGTCTCAGTTATTGTTAATATTTTTTTTCCATTTGATTCCTCACAAAAGTTGAGTAGTATAGTACATATGGGAGACAGCCATCTCAAGGACCTACACAATTTGGTTTGTTTACACAGGTGACTGTCTTCAAGATTCATACATCAAATAGATCTTTCTGTCAGTACAGATGAATCTTAGTACTATCAGTTATTACAGAATAAATTGAGGGGTTAGTGCCAAACTTCTGTAAGTGCCTGTAAACTCATAGCTACATATTGTTATTTTAACATGGCCCATTAAAAAATCAAATTTAGTCTACATGTCTGACACAATTTGTCTTTTTCTTAAAGTTTCAACTCCACTTTTAACATTTTTAATTCATAATCAGGGGCTGGATTACCTAACCATGGATTCCCAGTATAACTCACCAGTTCTAAAACATCCTTTCCGAGCCTTCAGTTGCCCATCCAACATGGGTTTACAATTATCAACACAGTAGTGGGTGACAATTTCAGACATTATAGTGTCAATTACGTTAATTAAACAGGGTTTAACTGATGCAGGTTTTGCCGGTCTGAGACCTAAAATAAGAGTCCAGTAGACCCTCTTGGGATCAACTTCAGAAAAGAATTGAAAACTGTTTTAAACAGTCTTCAATTTTTTTCCTGAAATTGAGCCCAAATTTTCATGAGTTATCAATACTTTGTTTACCTGTGACTAGGAAAAAGCTCTTAATCAACATCATAAATTTCATTGCTTAACTAGAACTGTAGTAGAGCAGACTTTTATCCTCAACAAGCACTTTGTCAAAATGTAAGTGCTATTAGTGCAGGATATGTTTGTAACAAATATTGAGGTCATATGCAGCATTCGCATAAAGTTTCATGATTCTAGGTCACTTGGTTTTTGAGTTAAAGTCCAGAAACAAATTGAACGAAAATTGACTATGACCTTGACCTTTGACCTATGTGACCCAAAAGCAATAGGGCACTTTCTTGGCTCATAAGCAACATTTGTATAAAGTTTCATGATTCTAGGTCACTTGGTTCTTGAGTTAGAGTCCGGAAACGAAAAGGTTGGACGGACGGACGGATGGACAGACAGACAGACATGGTGAAACCAATGTACTCCCCCCTACTTCGTAGGTGGGGGGTATAAAAAGAATAGTTTACATCTTAAAAAGGGACTCCAAAACATAAAGAATGGACCCCTACGTTCCCAATAATTGAGTCCTTTGGACCTGGTTTTGTTTCGGCATTACTAAAACCCTTTTAATTTTTATTTGGGTACCAAAATATAGCTACAAGTGGGTGTCTCTTACAACTCCTTAGTTTATGGGTAAGCTAATGTGGTGTTGAATATTTTTGACATTACACCTGTGTTATTACACTAGTGTAATTACTATAGAAATGAGCTTAAAGGGTATAGCAGTGTTATTTCATAATTGTGAAATGATGTACCTGATGACATCATTTTACAACCAGAAATCAATTTATAAACTTTGCTTATCTTACTTGGAAAAAATTCAATTGATTTCTTGATCAATTTAATGCAATCATATAAATTGTATAAAATTTGAGATAAAAAGATACCAAATTGAATAAACTCATCATCAACAAACAGATAAAATCTCAACAAAGAAGCCTAGTTATTATCTGATTTAGATGACCAGTTTGATACAATTGGTAATTTATGAGTACTTGTTCAATAGTCTTTATTTATATGTAATTTGTGAGAATACCATATTTTGGTATTATTTCACAATGATCCAATTTTTTGCCACCCTCAATACACCTGTCTACATGAGGTGTCAATTATAATTACCGTTACAGATAATCTTTGCCAGTTTGACATTGGATTAGTATTCCACATATCAAGACTTGCTCAAGAGAACATTTGTTGGTCTAGAAATAGTTGATGCAGTCACTTCCCTTTAATTCATGCTGAAACAGCGAAGAGAAGTTCCTGTGAGAATTTTTTGAAATGATTGTTTTGAAAATAAAACTTTATTCTGGTGCATCTTTTTTCACCACCTTTGCTAGGTTGCAAAAATAAGACACATAAAAATAAAAACACTACATTTTGGGTAAAAGTGGTAAAAATAAGACAACATGAACATATCCCAAAGTATGGTATACCACATACCTAGACATGGTGGGGTATGTAGCAGAACATCCATTTTTGTCTGTCTCTAACAACTCTGTTGTCCCCTTGGTGGCTAAAGCTTCTACAGCCAGGAGTGGGTCTTCTGAGTACACAATATATGTCCTGACAAAACCAGATACAATGCATCCTTCACAATTTTCAAACTAAATCTGTCCAAAAGCAGAATAGTACCCCCACCAGCGATTTGACCCAGTTCCTCAGTTGTTTTTGAACAAAGTTCAATTCTGACCTTTGACCTTTATGACCCCAAAACCACAGGATCATTGGCAACAATTGTGCAAAGTTTCATTATTCTAGGTCACTTTGTTCTTGAGTAAGAGTCTGGTCATGAAAAAGTTCTACAGATGGACAGACAGATGGGGACAGACAGACAGATGGGGTGAAACCAATATACCCCCTCTACTTCGTAGGTAGGGCTTTAAAAGTATATGAACTTAACTGATAATCTTGATTGATAGATGACCCTAAAATTGGTGCAAAACTGAAGACATTTGAATAAAGATGCCCCATACTCTTCCTTGATAAACAAGATGTGTTTGAAAAACAGAAATTTAACTGAGATGACCTTGTCACATGACCTGGAACTCATGGAAATTTTTGCAATCTATATTAATGCCAAATATAAACGAATAAAAAGTTCTCTTTTTGAGATAAATACTTTTCATAATAACATTATATCTATACACTAGCTTTCAGGGGCACAGCCGCCTTCATCAGGTGAATCCTATGAATTGAACAATTATCAATTTGCCTAATGTGAACATTTTAAAAATCTTTCACATGCTTTTAGTAATTGGCAATGTAAAGTATTAGTTTTTGATTTTTTTTTTGTAGACAAGACATGGACAGCAAACAACATTTATTTCCATGTGGGGCATCCTAGGACAATGCAAAGCCAACAAAGTATGACTTTGACCTATGACCTTGAAGCTATCTTAAAATTTCTTTAAAAAAGTGCATCTATACTTGGTGGAGAACAATTTTGCCAAGTTATTTTGAAATAAATCCATAAACATAGGTTTTTTTTTTCTCTCTTTCACTTGAGGATAACATGATTAAGGGTCAAATGTTTCTTATTTCCATCGTGGTCCTAACTCATTCCAGATCTTATCCTGCACATAGAGAGAGAGGCAATGGGTTCTAACCACTGCTACCCACTTTTACAACTGGGGCAACTGGGGCCCTGTCTGTTAAGTTATAATCATAAATTGTAACTGTTTTTAATTCTAATTTCAGTTGTGTCCATCAAGATTTGTGCATCCTGATTGGCTTAAAAAATGGTTAAATTCCTCAATGAAAACAATTTTGAGTATGCAGCTATTTTTATGAAAATGAAGTCCTGCAAGAAATCTGTCTTCAAATTAAGAAATCCCTTCAATGTATTAAATTATAAGATATTAAGAAATTCAATTTTAAATTTGTGGAGATATGAAGCTAAAAGCCTTAAAACACTCATGTATGAATCCAATTTGTGTATTCATACAGTGTGATTAGGTTTTTAGTTTCATACCTCAATGAAATTAAAATTACTCTCTTTTTATTTCTTGATTAGAAAGCTACTATTCAATGATCTGTAATAACTCACTTTATCACAATCTGAAGCTGCTCATTGAATTTGGCCCCCTTCTCTCTTTCCCCTTCTCCGTTCAACCATTCCCTTTTTAAAAACTCTTCAGCAAGTGGGGCTGTAAAAATAGACAGGTTTTTTTTTTCAAATGAAATTTTCCTCTTTTTTATCTTTTCAAAAAATAAAATCTAAGGCAGTAATTATAATATCTACATTTTGTTTATTCTCTCTAAAACACAAAATTCTGGGAAACCAATACCATCATATAACAAAGTTGAATTTAAATGGATCCCCCCACACATTAACAATGACACACACAACTTTTTTATGTAGCATAAATCACAAGAAAAGTTGGTCATTACTTTAAAGATTCCAAAACATAAAGCAACACTACATCCCATAAGAAAACTTATACAAATATATTTGTCTTACACAATCAGAGGTTGACATTAAGGAAGTGGACCCATAATGGTTCCACAACTTTTTGTAAGTAATGTCAACATTGTGAAAGTTCATGATTCTGAACTGTTGTGGAACTATTACGGGTCAACTACCTTAACTTCTGTGAGTAAGGAGTCCAGCAAAATCAAGCTTAAAGTAAAGAGTTTTTATGTTTGGGAGAACTTTTGTGGAAAAAAGAAATTGCTTATTAAAACCAATTTCTCCTTTTCGACAATAGTTACTCAGTGAAGTATAAGCTAGTTGTCTTTCAAAACTACTAGTACATGCAGACAAATATTATCTGCAAAGCAAAAGTGAAACTGCTATACATGTGCACTTATTTGCTTGTTGAAAGTTTCACATATGATCAAGGAGACCATTGGACTCCTTTCTTACAAAATAAGAGTCCTGTATGGAATATAATGAGTCAGGGGCTCTCAGACCCTCCTTGGTGTCTAACCTTGACTACCATTACATTCTTTAAAAGCCATCAACTGCTCATCTCACTTGGTTAGACTACTATCCAACCTTTGTTGGGAGATACATTTCTGAAGGTTAGCTTCTGTACCAAAGAATTGAACCTATGAACCATGATTCAGGGTTTGATGCAAAACAACTTATTCTTTAATGCTTCTCAGTAGTTTATTGAGGAATAACAATGGATTATCATTTTGATAAACTCACTGCCTAACCAATGATATTAACAAAAACTTGTACCCTGCTTTCATTCAATTCACCCTATCGTATGTCATCTAAGCAGAGCCAAAGAAAGTTGTGTAAAATGAGGCGCTTTGATAAAATTTGTCTTTAAATGTTCAAATTTTGTGTAATTTTCGCAATAAAGAAATGGAATAATTGTTTGTTATTTCAAATAGTCGATTCATATTTCATTTGGTGGACAACAAAAGCTATATTTTCACTTGTGGATCTGCCACTCTTGAAAATATAGCTTTTGTTGTTCATTCCAGGGTTTTCCCTGACACACAAATTTGTGCGTTTTGACGCATTTTTGATGTAAATGACGCAAAAAAAATGAATAACTGCGACTATGGGACGCAACCTAAAAAGAACCAGAAAAACAGCTTTGTTCGAAACTTACTGGGGACAAATAGAATTCTGCAGACTGGTCCCTGTCCTTTTATCGCTAAACTGGGTCATTTTTAACCGAGTAAAAGTCGTAAATTAATGTTAACCATTCTGTACAGGTTAACCAGACTGGTTTTATAAACTTTTGCTTCATTTCTTGTTGAGTTGATTGAATAAAACATCAAATCGAGAACCCTTCGTCACTTAGTAACGCTGTATACAGCATCATTTCGCAGTCAAAGCTGACGATTTTTTTAAGCAAAACAATGCATCAGCGGGCCGAATTAGAATAACTGCCGAGGAATCTGACAGTTGAACGCGATATTAGTTAAGAAGCTGGCCCTAGCTCCTAGAAAAAGGCTTCAGTCAAACCCCGGGTTTTTTGTGAAAAATAGCTCTCCCTATACGAATGGCTGTAATGAAATGTCACCCTCGCATTAAGACTCGCCAAGACAATCCATTTGTTTCTTGGTGTGAAAACTTTTAGAGCCTCAGGGTAATTCTTACAATTCAAGCACTTAGTAATGGCCAATTAAGTAGATTATGGTAATTTTGATAGTTTTGTCAAATTATTCTTACTTAAATATAAATCCAGACTTCATTAAATTGGCCTAAATTTCACTACTATTCCCAGTGTCCAGTGCACCCTGTGAAAGAGGCTTCACAGCAAAATTTTTGAAAAGTATACTCAGAAACAGATTAGACCCAGAAAGGCTTGATAGACTAGTAATGATCAGGTTGAATGGGGATGATGGTCAAAATATTGATTTTCTATCAGCAGCTAGGGCATTTAGGGTTATGAAAACAAAGAAAAAAATAAATGCTTAAAAGTGTAATTTTCGATAATTTTTCATATAAATCTAAATGATGCAAGATATTGAGACAATATGAGAGGCAATAAAAAAGTTTGATTTGATAATTAATACATACACACCATAGATCTATGTCCAATTTATCCGAATAGATGGTCTTAAATTTTATGTTCAAAAGGGATAAAAATTATGACCCCTATTTGGAGAAATGACCCCCATATTTTTGAACCAAGGGGACACAATAACCCCCTCAGAAAAAGTTATAGGGAAAACCCTGTCATTAAATGAAATATAAATCGATCTTACACTGAAAAACAATAATCCTCTATTTCTATTGATGGGTTAGTGTAACACTATTGTAAGTGACTATGTATAAATAGGCACTAACAATAATTTTGCACTGGCCCCTTGCATATCCTGTGGCTATCTAAGAAACATGTTTTGAAAATGAAATAATCAAGAATGAAACCTACATATTTTTCTAGTCATGACTTTGTCCTCTAATTTTTCAGCCAATGTAATCAATAACTTCAACAAAGGAACAACTGTGTAAATATTCGGGGCGGTGGTGGCGTAATTACCAAAGTACTGCATACTGCCTCTGAAATAGAGATTATCTTATAACTATACAAATATCCATCCCAATAACATCCCAATGATATTTTTTATGATATCACATGGATATTTTTAGAACAATGATAAAATGCGGTTATTTTTAGAAACTTTCATTTCTGTTAGAAACATCTACCAAAACAAGGCAAATATAGGTTATACGTTAAATATATTAGGTACTTTGTGTATTGTATGAAAAAATATCTAACTTGGTTGTGGTAATTGATAATTGTCTCAGCAGAGCCTTGACAATGATCAATTCTCCCAACCTCCTTGATATTTTTTCTCATACAAAACAATAAGAAGGTATTATATATTTCAATTTCATATTACTAAAAGTAAAACAAGATCACTACCTACGGGTGCCGACTTTTGGCTGTTGAGTGCTGGATGGTGAAAAAAAATTCAGTTGAAAAGGGGACATAAAGTGCACAAAATGCATCTAGAGTTATCCCCCTGGATAGTATATGTTGCTCTTTTGATGGTGAACATGTGTGCTTAGTTTCAAGTGAATGCCTTCAGTAGAACTAGAGATATCACAAATTGTCAAATTTTTCGCAGGTCGATGACACTAAGGCTACTTTGGGTTTTCTCCTAAAGCAGCCGAGCTAAAAAATGAGATTAGTCAACTTTTAACAATAATTTTGAGTAGATGATATTTTAAAACCCTTTTTCTTTTGGGGAAGAATTTAAGCATTGTTGGCATGAAGATATTGCTCGTGACTAGTATATCTACATTTTTGACAATATTTTTCAAAGCCCTCATCTTCAGACGTATTCTCTTGAGCCTGAAACCCATTCCTTATTAAATGTCAATTGACCCTTGTCATGCTGAGCCCGGAATATTCCTGCTTTGGCAGGAGCTATAGACAAACATCAGCCTGCACATATGTGCAGTCTGATCTTAATCTACACCACCTGTTTGTCACTTTAAAACCAGAATTGTCATAGATTTAGTTTTTCAAATGAAAATTGATCTACATTTGGGACTTTCAGTGCTTTTTGCCCTTTGATTTTGATGAAAATTTATAGCCAAAATGTATTCAGCATGACAAGGGTTAACCCTTACTTGATGAGATCTTTCATTGACATCTGTGACACACTGGTAGACTTGATCCTCTTTACAATTACACCTAGACCCTCCTTCAGGAGATCAGTATTCTCTGTAGCCTGGAAACCATTCCTATACAATAATTCATTACATATTTTAGAACTATCAGACATAGCAAATCTATGTTATAACTGAAGTTTGCAATTGGCCTTTTTGTGCTGTTTTGTAGAGGCAAATTTTGGTATTATTCTCTCCAAAATTCATATATTTATTTCCCCAATCTCTACAATAAAATGGCCCCTATGAAAGGGTGCATATTTTTTTAAAAAGAATGCCACAGTCACAATACCCTGGGACATATTTGCACTGCAGAATACCACTTTACCCCGAAAATATGCCCCAGGACAGGTGATATTCTGTGAAATTTCATCCATAAATGTAGGTAGAGTTGCATTTTGCAAGATGAGTAGTCCTGTAAAAAAAATGCTTCTTTACTGAAAAGTTTTGCTTCATATTAAAGTTTACAATATGAAGATAATATTTGTTGACTTCATAGAGGTATGAAATCAACAAATACTCTCTTCATCTCTTAAATAGAAAGTATGACTCAGGTTAGACTTGAAAAATTGGGATGGTTATCCAGGGTTCAATTTTTTTGCACAATTTCTGAATGAGGTATCATCAATTTATCTTGCTTCTAGTTCATTCTTCTCCAATAGAATCCATCCTGTTTACCAATATGAGCCTGTACATGACATTACCAATAATTTCAAATGTGCGCCAAGCAAAGACTCTGGCCAGCCTGTGCATCTGCACAGTCTGCCCAGAGTCTTCACTTAGCGCCTTGTGTTATGATGACTCAAAAATCAATGAGATAAGAGTAATATTTTACCATGAGAATATGGCTAATATAGCCTCTAGATGAAGTTGGTAACATTGTGCTACAATCATAGCTCCTGGACTTTTACTGCCAGGCCCATCTAAAACACCATCATTCTCAGATATAAGGGTCTGGAAGATATATAATACAAAACTAGAATTATACCATGAGAATATGGCTAACGCAGCATGTAGATGAAGTTGGTAACATTGTGCAATAATCATAGCTTCTGGACTTTTACTCACGAGTTCATCTAATGTACCATCATTCTCAGTTATAAGTGTCTAAAGATATATAATTCTAGCAATGGCCCAACAACAGCAATTATTTAGAAATTTTGACCTTGAAAGATGACCTTGTTTGTGTCACACTAACTTGCTTTTAGCATCGGCTGATACCTATTGATGAATGAATAGACTTAAAGTAAATGGCAATGTTTTGGCAACGAAGCCTGTACTGACCTGATATCACCTGTCTGATAACATAACATGATATCAGGTAGTCTTTTTTAAGAAAAAAAAAATGTTCATTTAGAAACATCATATTCATTATTGCCAGTAGGAAGGGATGGGCTTTTATTAGAGGCTAGGCAACATGGCAATGGCTCACTGCGAACAGTTTAAATGCCTATAAACATATAAGCAGTTACAACTGTTCGGCTCTGAGCCATTCATATTTATTAAGACAGTGAACAAGAGCAACACTGGGCATGGCATTATACGCCCGAAGCTCAGAAATAAATGTGTGATGTTTTGAATGTTTTATTGATCCATAGGATGTATTTTTTAGCAAACACTTTAGTAAATTGTATTTATTATGATGGACAAAATTCACCAAGTACTAAAATATTCATGAAGTGTTGCAAGTCCCCAAGTACTACTAAAATATTCACAAATTCAAACAGATTGAGATAATGTAATCAAACACCCTAGCTATGAGTTCTACATACATGTGAAGTTTCAACATCGTAGTCCTTGTATTTTGAAAGTTATGGACCAGACACAATTTGCAAAATGAATCAAACAAAGGGCAATAACTAAAAAATTATAAATGGTAGAGTTAGGGTTATTGTGCTCTGCACATCCTAGCTATGAGATCTATACACCTGTGAAGTTTCAAGACTATAGGCTTTATAGTTTCAAAGTTATGGACTGGACACAAATTTGCTAACTGAATCAAACTAAGGGCAATAACTCAAAAATTACAAATGGTAGAGTTGTGGTTCTTGCTTTCTGCACACCCTAGCTATGAGATCTATACACCTGTGAAGTTTCAAGACCATTGGCCTTATAGTTTCAAAGTTATGGACCGGACACGAATTTGCTAACTGAATCAAACAAAGGGCAATAACTCAACAAGAGGACCATGACGGTCCTACATTGCTCACCTGAGTAAGTCAACTCATAACTTGTCAACAATGTTATAAATACCAGAAATTGTCTGATGTACATTTAGGGTGGATTTAAAAGAAACAGACTTTTATTTCCTCCTGCTGCAATTTGATTTTCTTTTTAATTGCAAACAAAGTTATTGATGGAATTGAATTCAAGTTTGGTAGTCCTAAACCTTAAGAATATCCCTCCCATGTTTAAGATATGCCAAATAGTTAAGGCGAAGATTAAGCTTCTCTGATATTTTTGGCAATATTTTGACATTTCCAATACCATGTAAACCAGAGATTTTGATTGAATAAAATTATTTTTACAATTTTGGTAGAGCTTTACCCAAAAACATCTCTACCATGTTTCAGCTTAATTAGCCCAGTGGTTTAGGAAGAGAAGAAGTTTTTCTAAGATTTTCAGCCATTTTCGGCCATTTTTCAACCTTTCCGTTACCATGGAAACCTGAGTTTTTGATGAAATAATTTTTTTTTAACAAATTTTAAAGAGCTTCACCCAAGAAACATATCTGCCAAGTTTCAGCTTAAATGGTCTTGTGGTTTAGGAGGAAAAGATTTTTTTCTAAGACTTGGCCATTTTTCAACATTTCCGTACCATGGAAACCAGAGTTTTTGATGAAATTAAATCCTTTTAAAAACTTTTGAAGAGCTTCACCCAAGGAATATCTCTGCCAAGTTTCAGCTTGATTGGCCTTGTTGTTTAGGAGGAGAAGAATTTTTTCTACGATTTTTGGCCATTTTCGGATATTTTTCAACCTTTCTGTTACCATGGAACCAGAGTTTTTGATGAAATTAAATCCTTTTAACAACTTTTGAAGAGCTTTACCCAAGGAACATCTCTGCCAAGTTTTAGCTTAATTGGCTTAGTGGTTTAGGTGGAGAAGAATTATTGAGCTAAAAATTACAAATGGTAGAGTTGTGGTTCTTGCGCTCTGCTCACCCTAGCTATGAGATCTATACACCTGTGAAGTTTCAAGGCCTTATAGTTTGGAAGTTATGGACCGGACACGAATTTGCTAACAGACATTCAGACAGACCGATTTCATATTATAACAAGAGCACCGCCTACGGGTGCCTACGCTCGGCTGTCGAGTGCTGGATGGAAGGAGGGGTTGGATATACAGACGGACATACAGACAGGCAGATGGCGAAGATTATACCAATATACTACCACTTTTAATGCAGTTTAAGAACAATATTTATAATATGACCTACATCGCGGGAGTGGAATAAACCTGTTGAATATTTTTGATATTACACGGGTGTTATTACACTAGTGGAATAATGCAAAAAATGAGCTCAGAGCTATTTTGTAACCGTGAATATGCAGTCATAATCTATATATTATGACATCGGTTTTAAACAGCGTTATAAGTTTTGCGGAAAATTGAAATGTTAAATTTCAAGAAAAAAATCGGGTCATATTATAAATAGAACATAAAATTTTTGCTCATGAATACAGTATTTATTAAACTTGTTTTTATCTTTTTATAGATGACTCGCTTAATAAATTCAGTATTCCATGACCACTCATTCAATATCCTCTATGTCCCGATCTATCTATATGGTGGCATAAAAATTGAAATTGATTTCTGGCTACAGGTTAATGAAGTGACCTACCTGGAAGAATTCATTAGCACTCTCTAGATGGTTACACAAGGCTGGTAACAGCTTGATCACATTGGTGGCCACTTGTAATGGTGTTAATAAATCCAGGTTCGAAAATCCTACTTTCTTCTCTCCTTTCACCTTAAACCATGATAGGTTAAGTAAATAAGACGATACTAACACTTTTTTTATAATATATAGTTGAAAAACAATATCAAAGTAGACATGATATAAGAAGAATTTGTTATTTTAGCAACTGTTTTGTACACCAATGTATTTGTAATCACATGTACCAACACAATATTCCAGTTACAGTTTTGCTCTTACAGCATGTGCCATTCAGCCTTTCCAAAATTGTACAATTTATCTTTTCAATGACCAGGGGCCTGTTGGGGTTCCACTACGATAGTTGCTACGCTGGTTTAACAGCGAATTTCAAATTGAAATTATTCATGAATAAATCGGTAATGACATGAAGCGAGGTAAATAGTTCACACCTTTTTTTTGACGGTTTTGGCAAATAATGCTTGGGAACATCATTAATTCATTTGACCAATGAAATGTGACCTTATTTTAATATTTGGCCTAGCCCATTGTCAAACAGTTTTGACATCAGGCCTGTAAAATAGTCTCAAACTTTCGTAAATATGTCCCTGTAAGTCCATTAATCATACCAAGATCTTGCAGTGTTGCATCCAGGATTTCTTCCAAGAGGGGAAACTCCCCCATCACATTACTGAAATGGGTGGAATGACAAAATCTAAAGGAGGGCGACAAAATTTCAGACAACAACAAAACTTACCTATTTATTTTGTTCGTCAAAAGTTCAACATGTTTTCAAGAAACCGCAAATGGAAAGAACTGGTCGCGCATGCTCTTTGTCGGGTTACCTGCTTAGTAATAAATCATCGCTTTTGAGTAGGGGACCAGCTCAAAAAAACTACATACAGTAATCGCTATAAACAGCCCAATTTATTGGAAAATACTGTTTATATCCGCCAATAGACTTGACTTGTTTATCTTATGCTTTGTCGGATTTTCAACAATCCCCCTTAACTTTCTCGATTGTGTGGGAGTAAGAATGTTTTTGGGCGATTACTCCACCATTAAATTAGTAAAGTTGCGCGAGAGAATGAAAAAAGGGGGGATTCCCGCAATCGTGTGGCCTGGATGCAACACTGTCTTGTAAATGAAGCCTCAAATCATAGTGTCATGTGTTAAAATCAAAGGACTGAAGGTCCTGAAAGTTGCCATGAGGATGATACCGTGATATTTTTGAACTTTGGTTATTTGTGATCAATAACTCAGATTTTGAGACAAGAATAACCTGACAGTATTGTTTACAGGCAAACAGATGATTAGAGATTACAATAGCTCACCCCAAAGCACTTACTGATCTAAAAACAGCTGAATTACAAGCTCATTTTGTTCGGGTTGCTGTTCAATTTAAGATGCTAAGCCTTTTATATCAATTCAAGGGTTCTGTTTGGCAGATTCTAAGCAGAATCTGTCTGATAGAATGTAGTTTTACAGCACTTTTAACAGTATGTCATATTGTGATGGATGCAACACTTACACATCGATTTCCCAGCACTATTACCACCCCTCTCTGAGCATCCAGTGTTTTATTTCACTTTGGTTTATGATTATCAACAACTAACCAAACGGCGAAATTTTTGGGTGATACAATTTGATAAGAGTTGCAGACGACAAAATATATCATATTTACCCTTTTCCAAACAACAACATTTTTTCACTTTCAATTTCAAACTCCTGAGAATCAAAATCCAAAGTCGATTTCTAGTTCAAGATGTATTATATGTCAAATGTTATTCATAGAGAATATCAAGTTAAAACAAAAACCTGGTTCAAATTCTTGATAATGTTCATTAGTGCATGTAGATCTAGTTTTTGTTTCAAACTTCAATGATCAAGACAATTCATATTAATATAAGGGGTTAGTGGTCCAAGCAATTGGACAGACATGCAAAGTATAAACACTACAAAACCCAACCTCCGAATAATCGTATTTTTGAAAAAAAACCCAAAAAAACGAGCTTATCACTTCAGTTCAAAACGAAAGTAAAACCTAGCTGACTGATTTGACATCGATGTTCAGAATTTAATTCTGTTTGCAAATAGCACTCTTGAATTCTTATCAACAATATCTTTACTGGACCGGTTCAATGTAAACCGATATTGTGTAGAATTGAAAACTTGTGTACTGGATTATCAAAATCGTAGTATCATAAAAGCGGTTACAAAATAAAATTAGGTCAATACAATGGAAGCCCTCGGCTCAAGCACTATCAGAATTTTCTTTCTTATATAAATTGCCCACGCACTAATTATTTTATCAAATACATTGAACGTATATTTGTGTGGAAGTGGAATACAAATCAGTACTGTTTTTGTTTACATGTATAAATCTTGGGCGTCAATCTTTCCAATATGGCGGCGTACGGCTACGGCTTGAGAATCGCTAGAACGATGTTTTTGAAAGGCTAAATCAATGATATGGATGGAAGTTTTCCATTAAGGTGGAAATGGACAGCCGCCTCCCGACTCTATAGACCGGAAGTAGGTTTTTGTTTATTTTACGGCTCTTTTTGCGCGCTGTTCAAAAAGACCAGTTTTCATAAGATTCTGCTACTGGAAATAATGTAGAAAAATGTTGGTAAAAAATCATAACTTAACTTCTTATCAACATTTGATATCAATTGAATGATTGCCTCATTAAATTTAACAATAAAAATGCGTTATGAGCATCATTCAATGAGGAGGGGTCACTGTAAAATAACAAAAAACTTTCTTATTTGGATGGAAAGGTATGCTGATTTTTTACCAAATAAAGGAAAAATATCGTTTTTAACCATATCAGAAAATAAGAAAAATTCATTGGGTAATTTCTTCTAAAAATAGGTTTTTGTGGCATATTTACCCCGTAAAATTACAAAAAATCAGTGCATTTTTAACTTTTGAAGTCATATTGTGTGAATGCAATCGATCAAATAGAAATTTTCATGGCAACAGCCATTGTGTACCTGTATAAGGTCTGTCAAAATGTATGAGTTTTATAGCTATAAGCTGGTTCTGAGTTTATACTAGACCCAAAACGAATATAAACATTTTACTGAAAAATGGCCACTACCACTCAAGGGCAGATAACTCTAGCGTGTAAACGAGCATGAAAAGGTACCTTCAACTTTTGATATAATGACTATACAATGTTAATCTACAACACATGTGAACAAGAAAAAAATTCATTGGGTGGAAAAAAATAACACCACGTGTCCATTGCTACCTTAAATTCAACATTGATTGATGAATAAATAAAAACAGACGGACAAGCCAATCTGTCTACTCACAGTCTCACAGCCTCGTCATAATAAATTCTCCCAACCTTGACCAGATAACATTGATATTTTAAGACACTGACACATTATTCTCTATTTCTCAAATCTGGAACATTTACCTGAGTTTACAAACATTTTGAATAGAGACCCACCCCTTACCCAGTTTACTGTTTACTATCTACCTTCGACATAATGTCACATTGAATTTTCCAACAAATATTAGGATGTTTTGAAAATTGGGTGATAAAATTTTGTTTTATGATTAAACTTAATCATAACATAGAACATCTTCAAACATGATTTGAAGATTTAAAGCCCAACTTGAATTATTATTGGTGATTCTTTTCTCTAAATAAAACTGGAATTATCATTTGCTAATTAGACAAGGTCACTTTGAATTTTAACTGGAAGCCTATATTTATCTCGGGTTTCCCCCGTGAATGCTTCAAACAATGACACCAAATGTGACCGTAAATCTCAATGATCGCGTTACTTTGCATCAGTCAGGACTTTTCATTCCCGGTAATCTATCAACTGACAATCAAAGTGCTTGTTTAAGATTAATTACATTTTATTAGCCAAACCTGCGATCATATTGTCGTAACTACAGGTTCATTTTATATATTTACGGCATTTCACTCGCTAATCGACTAACTCGGGTAACTCTGTCCTCCAATCAGAGATTCAATTAGTCTGGTTTAGTTTTGAGCGTATGTAGGGTAGTGTTGAATTTGTATTGCTGTATTTAGATGATTATTTTCTCCTTATTTCCAAAAAATTACAATTTTAGAATTCTAAATTATTTGGTCAGATGAAACTTCATGCATTTTACTGTACCGTTTTTAAAAAAAATCCACCTCTTCCGCTGTTTCGTAGAACCCCGCCCACAGTGTTATAATGGATTTGAAGTGTATTTTCCTCACCTTGAAGAAAGTTTTCCTTTTCGATGATGAAGACAATAATGAATGGTTAAGCTTTCTACACAAATCTTCCATCAGAAATAACACCTGGGGTGGCTGTAAACTTAGTTCTTCTTGTGTCTGGAAAATTAATAATTGTTTGTAAGTCAGAATGATTTGTTTCAACGATTTTTAAACAATCTTTCAGTTACATGTATATATGGCAAAAGACTTCAGATACATAGAGGATGTTAAATGAGTGGGCAAAATACCAAATTTATTAAACAAGTCATCTATAAATACACAAAAACAAGGCTTTGCAGAGTTACAGATGAAGAATTCAATGTATAGAATTTTGTGTACACACATTTTATATTCAATTTATAATATGACACAACTTTTTGTGATTTTGCCAATTTCTTCAAATTTGTTGATTTAAATTTTTTCTCAAAACATATAAAATCGTGCCAAAAACAATCACTTCCATGGTGACATCATTTTTGCTGCATCAAATTAGCGTTGGTTTACACTTTCAGCTCATTTGCTTAGTTATTTCACTAATATCAAAATACTCATCAGAAATATTTCACTCCCATGACAAAGGTAATATCATTAAAGTGCTTCCTGGTAGTGATGGGCAGATTAATCGATTATAATCAATAATCAGTAAGTTTGGGCTTCAGATTGCGATAATCGACTAAGAAATTTCCAAATCAATTAAGGTCCAAACACATAAATGAAGCAATTTTGTTTTGTTTGCGATACTGACACTTTTAGATCCTATGTAAGCGTCTTTTACTGATTATGTTCATTCATTTGATCTAAGATTTAATCCTACAACCATATTGGAATTCAAATTAGAAATATGGACTTCTGAATTTTTAGTGTTTACAACCTCTTTGGTAAGCATTTGATCAGAGGCTCTGGGGGAAAGCTCTATTCTGGATTTAAATGTCTTCTCAAAATACCTTTGTTTGCATATCTGAGTCAAGGTCCTTCCTTGTTATAGGTCCAGTGTTTAATATTGCAAATACATTCACATCTAACTCCCTGCAATGAAACAAACATGAGCCAATGTAATACTAATTGACTGATGTCCTTTTCAAAATCAAATCAATATTTCTGGGCCCATTTTTTTCTTGCTCAACAGAGAATTTTCTCAAATTTAGAACTTAAATAAATGTACAAATATAAAAGAAAATATTAATAAGTTGATATTTAAAACAGCTTATCAATATTATCTTTTATGCCAATACATTTTTTATTATAACATCAGTATAAAGCTGCAATCTCAAGTTGAAATTTCAGAAATTTCTGAGTTGAGCATGAGAAAGGTTTTGTCATCTGAGGCCCAGATTGAGGGTGCAATATTGACCTCAGAATTCTTCATTCTCCACCCTTAATGTAAACCATTTCCTTGAAAAATATCTTGAATATCAGCTAAGATTCAATACGTTTTGAATTTTGTTTTATTCCAATTAAAACTTATAATTGATATCCAAATTGGCCTACTTTGTTCAAGGTCAATAAGGGAGGAGAGAGAGGAGGGGGCTTGTGGGGTGAAGATAGTGATTCATTAATTTCCCATTCAAACCTTTTTTCCCAAATAAGACCTCAATATTGAACTAGAGCTTGTCACTGAATGTGACTTAATACCCCCGCAAGTGCTTTCAGAGAATGAGATACTTTGACAGAAGAAGCAAAATGCTTCAAATATAAAGATAACTCTTGCATTTGAGACCTCTAAATTGCGTCTTGCAAAACTGACACATGTGTTAAATGTTTTCAAGCTATTGAAGGAAAACTGAAGGAGGAGTTTGGGAAACAAAATTACAAGTATATGTGTTCAAAAAGAAAAATTGTCTTAAGTTCAAGGGGAGATAATTCATAAACCTGTGGGAGTTTACACTTGAAGAGTTTACACTTGAAATTTGTGTCTTGCAAAACTTCAACATGTGATAAATGTCTGTATACTGTTTCATTACTTTTGAATGGTTCAAGGGGAGATAACACATGAACCTGGGGGAGTTGACACTTGAAATTTGTGTCTTGCAAAACTTCAACATGTGATAATTGTTTATATAATGTTTCATAACTATTGAATGAAAACTGAAGGAGGAGTTTGGGTCACAAAATTATAAGTACATTGTAACAAATAGAAAAAAAATGTCTTGAGATCAAGGGGACATTATTCATGAACCTGGTGGAGTTGACACTTGAAATTAGCCTCTTGCAAAACTTCAACTTGTGATCAATATTTGCATAAAGTTTCATTACAATTGAATGAAAATTGAAGGAGGAGTTTGCGACACAAAATTATAAGTAAATGGTAACAAATAGAAAAAAAATGTCTAAGTTCAAGGGGAAATAATTCATGAACCAGGGGGAATTGAGACTTGCAATTTGCGTCTTGCAAAACTTCAACATGTGATGAATGTTTGTATGATATTTCATAACTATTGAATGAAAATTGAAGGAGGAGTTTGCGACACAAAATTATGAGTAAATGGTAACAAATAGAAAAAAATGTCTTAAGTTCAAGGGGAGATAATAAGTGAACCTGGGCGAGTTGACACTTGAAATTTGCCTCTTGCAAAACTTCATTATGTGATGTATGTTTGTATAATATTTCATAATTATTGAATGAAAATTGAAGGAGGAGTTTGCGACACAAAATGATAAGTATATGGTAACAAATAAGAAAAAATGTCTAAGTTCAAGGGGAGATAATTCATGAACCAGGGGAAGTTGGGACCTGAAAATTGCGTCTTGCAAAACTTCAACATGTGATGAATGTTTCTATAAAGTTTCAAGGCTTTTGAAGGAAAACTGAAGGAGGAGTTCGCGACACAAAATTACTACTATTTGTGTCCACAGACGGACGGACGGACGGACAGACGGACGGACGGACAGACGCACGGACGGACAGACAGACAGGCTGATTCCAGTATACCCCCGAAAACATTCGTTTTGCGGGGGTATAATAACAGTTACCTTGTCTGATCCAAGATGTTTTTCTTCAGTCTTGTTGGTAAGAAATGAGAACTTTCACTGGAGGTGATTAATACTGCTGCATCACCACCCTGACTAACATGGCTTATAATTTTTTTTTACATTTTAAAACAGGTTTCATCAAATTAGCTTGCTTACTTATTAACTTATCGCAGGATCCAATATTTTTTGCCATATTTTCACTATTTCCGTAACCATAGCAACAACAATTTTAGTCTAAAAACAAAAAATAAAATGATGTGCATAATCTACACATTGTCATATAGTCATATACCAAGTCTCATCAAACTAGCTTGCTTAGTTATTATCTTATCGCAGGATCCCATTTTTGGCCATATTTTCATTATTTCTGTAACCATAGCAACCTCAATTTAAGTCGAAAAACAAAAATAAAATGATGTGCATAATCTACACATTGCAATCTAGTCATATACCAACTTTCATCAAAAACGCTTGCTTAGTTATTAAGTTATCGCGGGATCAAGATTTGAGCGGACGGACGGACGGACGGACAGACGGACGGACGAAAGGACGGACAGACGGAGGGCAAACCTATAGTCCCCTCCGGTGTGAACACCTACGGAGGGGACTAATAATGTTTCATTACAATTGAATGAAAATTGAAGGAGGAGTTTGCGACACAAAATTATAAGTACATTGTAACAAATAGGAAAAAATGTCTAAGTTCAAGGGGAGATAATTCATGAACCAGGGGAAATTGGGACCTAAAAATTGTGTCTTGCAAAACTTCAACATGTGATGAATGTTTCTATAAAGTTTCAAAGCTTTTGATGGAAAACTGAAGGAGGAGTTTGTGACACAAATTTACCACTATATGTGTCCACAGACGGACAGACAGACGGACAGACAGACAGACAGGCAGGCTGATTCCAGTATACCCCCAAAACATTTGTTTTGCGGGGGTATAAAAACACAAAAAACAAAGACCGTAAAATGGACAGACAGATAGATACTTTCAAACTAAAGAAGTGTTGTCTTTTTGTGTTGTTTTGCTGAAAAATGAACAGATGAATACACATCATTCAAACATATTATTCTCAAATCTTTTATGTGAGGTAGAGAAATGTTCAATGTTTTACCATATCAAATGAGCCTGTGCATGACATGTCCAACAATTTCAATTGTGGGCAATAGTCCGTGGGCCAGGAGGGGTCACCGTGCACCCCCCTAAGGGCTCTCCGAGAGTGGTATGGAAATGTTCGTAGGACCTCCCTGAGTGAGAATCACGATGTTAACAGGTGGTAATTTGGGTCCCGACTGCCATTCCGAGTGGTTTTCTAGATGGCAGTCAAGAATAAATTCATTTTACCTTTGATACACTATAGAGGGATTTTGTTCATTTTAAATATGCTCTGAGTGTCTCAAACATAATATGTGTTCTGGCAAAACCCTTAATTACTTAAAATGATTGTAAAGATCCAAACTTCAGAAATGGGAGATGGCAGCCAGTTCTAGATAATATTTTTACTATTTTTTCGATGAATGCAGTGAGATAAAAGTGTTCACCATGTACTACAACATAGATCATACTGCAAAGTGCTATGATATTGTTGATATGACCTTCCCGAGTTCAAATCAAGTTGTTAACAGTCGATATTTCGGGTCCTGACTGCCTTTCTCGGTGTTTTTTCTAAATGGTAGCCACAAAAAATACAAATTATCTAGGAGACACTAAACGGATATCACTTGATTTCAAATCATAGTTCAGGACCAAAACGTGTATTTTCTTACGTTCTTGGTACAATGTCTATTAGGTAATGTTAAATTGGATATCCAAACATCCTCTATTAGAGATGGCAGCCAGTTTAAGATAGGAATTTTGATATTTTTGCTGTAATCTGTGAAAGATGAGGGGTGACCGTGTACTTTGCCGTGCAATCTTCTTTGATTGTGCCATGAAATTGTTAATGCAACATCCCCAAGGTTGAGTAAAGTTGTTTATAGTCGATATTTTGGGTCCCGACAGCCTTTGGGGTGTCTACATGGCAGCCAATGCAAATACAAGTACAATGTAAATAAATTGAAACAATTTGTATACGAGCAACCTTTATTTTTTATCCTTAAGGCCGATAACATATATTTTTGGTGTCCTAGCTACAAACTGAAAAAAAACTAAATTCTATTTGAAGATCAAACATCCTGAATGGTAGATGTCAGCTAATCTTGAATATGGAATTTGCCAAATTTTTGCTGCAGAGCATAAGACAAGAGGAGACGAACCATCCTAAAAACCCTTTCTGAGAGTGCAAAGGAATGTTTCACCGACCTCACTGAGTGCGAATAAAAATCTTTCAATCGATATTTTGTGTTCCGACTGCCTTTACGGGCATTTTCTAGATGGCAGCCAAGAAGATGCTTGAATTACATTAGAATCCCTATGCAAACATTGCTTCACATTTAACTCATTTTAGGACCAGATATCTGTATTTAGCGTTTAAGCTACCGTTCTATCAATAAATTTTATAATTAAAATCACAAAAATACTGAAGTTTAAACATGAATTTAATTGGGGGGGGAGGGGGGCTGAAAAAGATTTATCAAATTAATTGTTCACAAGATCCTCCGCGGTATAATCATGTATTAATATTAACATCTTGTATCTTTGGTTTCACCTTCTAATAAATGTTTTCAAAATAAAATGGAAACATTTGATTTTTTTGAAATTTTCTTCTTGGTTATCTAGGGCTAATTTGATGTTCCCGAAATTCTCAAAGCGAGATGGCAGCCAGATATTTTTACGAATGCACCATATTTATTAAGTTCGATATAGGAATACTTTCAAATTGCGACCCTAAATGTCCGCCAAGTGAGATAAGTGTAAATGAATCCGAAACAATCCACCAATTTCGCCTATCAATATCTTAAATTCTTGAAGGTCTCAGCAGTGCTAATCCCTACGTAGCTGATACATTTAGAAATTCATATAATAATTTGTTTAGGACGTTTAACCTAGCATTATTATTATTATTATCTTTTTTTTTTAGAAAAAAACTTGGCCGCCATTCGATCATATGGAAGTTTTCCTATATTGACTTTTCCAAAATATATCTTTATTATTTTATGGAAATGTAAATCTGGATTTATCTGTTTTAAATTAAAAGCATGCGTCCTGTTTGACAAAATAAACGCCTCACTAAAACATTCTTAGAACGAATGACTCCTTTTTGGGACGCAGCATATATATTGACAAACGTTTAATGTATGCTCATATTCATATCATGAAGTATACTTCGAAAGTGTCATCAAAAAACACCCTTAAAGACAGTGACTATATATCATGGGCAATTATGTGCTATGATTGTCTCATGATCAGAAACATTATATGAAACCTTCTTACAAATCCATCAATAGTTTGATGAAATCCATGTTCTGATGTAGAAGGAGTAACATTTACAAGACATTTGATCATTATGCAGCTTTATCGTAATTTGGAAATATTTCATCCAACGGAGTTGATAAGCACACATAGTCACTTGATGAGGAACATTCTGTGAAAGTTTCACGCAAGCCCATCAATAAATGCAAGACGAATGTGTGGACAAGAAGTTTTACATCAAGCCCCCCTTTTCCGTTACTCGGCATTATATCCGCAATCATCAACAAAATGAGTTTTGTTATATTCTGTCAAAGTTTCATGAAAGTATGTCTATAAATGAAGTTAATGTTTTGCGGTAAAAAAATGTGTACTTGACACTAAGTCTAGTCAGAACCATTCTTTATCATTTACTCAGCGTTCCATTCATGGCATTTCTGAAGCATGAACTCTAAATGCTACAAAATGATTAAAAAAAACAACAACATTGAATCAACCAATTTTAACCACTCCGAAATCATTCAAAATTTTCCAATCATTCAATAATTCCATTAGCTTGAGTGGATTTGGAAGCTTCTGATTGGTCCTGAAGTCAAACATATCTTCTAATAGAACAATGCGTCATTATATTGTATAATTATGCTCAAGTTCGATATAAAAAAAGTAAACATTCAAATAATTCAAAAGTCGCTTATGCTACTAACCCTTGTCAATCATGGTGTTGCCAATCGAAACAAGAAATGAACTAACCTATATATAAAAACACGGACTGTCAGTTGGAGAAAATGATACCAATATGCATCCATCTTCGACAAAAACATGTACACATAAATATGTTTTTACGGAAATAAGATGAATTCAAATTATGAGCTGACTGCCATCTCATGTTTCAGATTTCATTTATTCACGTATTTTCCCGGAGACAATTTAAAACTACCCTAACCCGTCAGGTTGGACGAAAGAGACAAAATATTGATATCAGGGATATATGGTGAACAACTTGATACACCCCCCTACCACAGGAGTGACATGCCCACCAAACTAGTTTCCAGTTAAGTAAGCAAAATTACGTATTTAACATTGGCTGCCATCTTCATTTCAGTATGTTTGGTTTTTAGATTAGACACTAAATTGAAGAAATAATAAAAGCTGCGCTTAACTTTGGTAATTTGGTCAAGAAAATCAGATAAAAAAAAGACCAATGTCAGCAAAGGGATTCTTTTGAATCTATACTTTTTCTTGGCTGCCATCTAGAAAAAAAGATTCGGAAAGGAAGTCGGAACACAAAAAACATCGATTGATACTTTTTTGCTTCTTACTGAGTAATATCGGTTAAACTTTTCCTTTGTTCTATCACAGATTACTTTTATGATGATGATGGATTGAAAAAAAAAAAAAAAGAAAAAAAAAAAAAAAAAACAGACAAAATTCATATTCAAAACTGGCTGCCATCTACCATTCAGGATGATTCAAAAAGACATGAGATATTTCAGTATGTAGCAGGAAAACTAAATATTTATGTTTTTTGTCATTAAAGATAATAAAAAAGTATAGGTTGCTCATATATAAGTTGTTCCAATTTATTTACTTGTACTTACATTGGCTGTCATCTTGAAAAACATACCAAATAAGTAGCTGGGACTCATAACATCTACTGTAAACAACTTGATTTAACCTTTGGAATGTTGAAATAACAATTTTGTGGTACAATCAGAGAAGATAGCACGGCAAAGT
Organism: Fragum whitleyi; assembly: GCA_948146395.1. Classification (NCBI taxonomy): domain Eukaryota; kingdom Metazoa; phylum Mollusca; class Bivalvia; order Cardiida; family Cardiidae; genus Fragum; species Fragum whitleyi. The sequence goes on from OX411550.1 coordinate 65,290,937, forward strand.
CAGGCTGTCCACAGTTTGAGCAAAGCAAAATTCCCTGACTTTTCACTGACTTTTCCCTGACTGAAATCAAATTTCCCTGACTTATGTTTACCGTATTTTGCACGTTAATTTATGAAAATGTTGGCATCCACCATCCCTACAGCCAACCCTTTCCACCTGTAACTTTACTAACTGTAACTGTATTACTATTTGTATGAGAATTTTTTTCTTTTTTTTTTCTTTTTCTTCATACATACATAATGCATGTTTTATGAACTTAACCTATACTGCTGGGTGTAGGTTTTGAAATAAGATGCAAGCCAAAATGGACAAAAAACACAAACTAACCTCAAAGAAGCATGTAACTTAATATATTGGACTATTTTTGGTATGAATTTCAAAATATAAACTTTCTTTTAGGTACATTAACAATTTAACATGCATTAAATGGTACATTATTTGGTATCATGCATAAAATTCCTAAAAGTCCCTAGTCCCTTCAGTTTCTTTTCAAAGAACAATTTGGAATAATGAATACTACTTTTCACATTATTATTAATGTAATTGTTATAATCAGTATTATCATTATAGCCAATCATGAAGAAACTGCCTTAGCCTTTATTTTTAGCTCCACTATTCGTAGAATAGGGGGGCTATTCCGGTCACCCGGGCATCAGCGTCGGCATAATGCTTTGGTTAAGTTTTTACATGCAAATGTTGTATATCTCTGTTGATACTAAAGCTATTGCTTTAAAACTTTGCACATGCTTCTGTGACCATAATATCAGCCTCTAGACAAAGATTCTTTCTCTTGACTTTCATTTAATTGAATTTCCAATGTTGATATTGATTTGCTGTTACTATCCAGCACTAGGAAAAGTCGAGCTTCGCTGTTCTCAGACAGCTCTTGTTTTATCTTTTTATCATTCATACACCAATTATTTCAAAATTCCCTGACTTTTCCCTGACTTTTGCTTAAACTGTAATATTCCCTGACCAATTCCAAAATTCCCTGACAATTCCCTGACCTTGAAAAAATATTTTTTTCCCTGACTTTTTCCCTGACCGTGGATACCCTGAAAGTACACGGTCACCCCTCATCTTTCACAGATTACAGCAAAAATATCAAAATTCCTATCTTAAACTGGCTGCCATCTCTAATAGAGGATGTTTGGATATCCAATTTAACATTGCCTAATAGACATTGTACCAAGAACGTAAAAAATACACGCTTTGGTCCTGAAATATGATTTGAAATCAAGTGATATCCGTTTAGTGTCTCCTAGTTAATTTGTATTTTTTGTGGCTACCATTTAGAAAAACACCGAGAAAGGCAGTCAGGACCCAAAATATCGACTGTTAACAACTTGATTTGAACTCGGGAAGGTCATATCAACAATATCATAGCACTTTGCAGTTTGATCTATGGTGTAGTACATGGCGAACACTTTCATCTCATTATATTCACCGAAAAAATAGTAAAAACCTTATCTAGAACTGGCTGCCATCTCCCATTTTGGAAGTTTGGATGTCTACAATCATTTTAAGTAATAAAAGGTTTTACCAGAACGCAAAATATACATGTTTTAGACACTCAGAGCATATTTAAAATGAACAAAATCCCTCTATAGTGTATCAAAGGTAAAATGAATTTATTCTTGGCTGCCATCTAGAAAACCACTCGGAATGGCAGTCGGGACCCAAATTACCACCTGTTAACATCGTGATTCTCACTCAGGGAGGTCCTACAAACATTTCCATACCACTCTCAGAGAGCCCTTAGGGGGGTGCATGGTGACCCCTCCTGGCCCACGGACTACAAAGCTAAAACTCTGGTCAGTCTGTGCATCCACACAGTCTGACCAGAGTCTTCATTTCACGATTTGTAGATAAATAAGGTACAAATGTATCTAAGTATCTGTACACAGTTAGGCAATCTTCTAATTGCACTATGTAACTGTCTTGGCAACTGAATGTTTAAATCTCACACAGGCTCAAATGCTAAATATATTCCTACATAAAAACCCAAAATGGGCAAATGAAAAGTAATATGCTAAATTGGGAAGAGTAGTTTGTGGCTCAGATATTATATCGTGTTTGTACTAATGTGAGAAACAACAGGAAGCCATGAATAGCTGCATCAGCCACTATGAAATCATTGAAATATAGTTGACAGATGCAATTAACTCACATTCATGGCAGACAAATGATGTGTGTCACAATGACTTTAGTGACTGTCAAATAATGAATGAAAGTTAGCCGAGAATCAAACTTAAGCCTTAATCTTAAAACAACCAAAAATGTAGCTGTCTCAAGTTAAATTCCTACCTAAAGAATGGTTTATACGCTGCCAGGTTTATTTCAGGTTTTCCACCAGTATCTGAGCTCTCCTGATTCTGTGTGGGTGCCTGGGTGTTGTTCTGTAAAGAATGATAAACTAGAGCTGTCGCAAAATGTACTAATAACACCCACCATAGTGCCCCCATCCCCTTTATAGCTTTGTCCTGTTAAGGTGCCCATCAGTCCATGGTTTTCAGCAAATGCTGGTGACGTTGATCTTTGTGCCCTAAAAACTAATTCCCACGAGTCCTGGTTAAGACAACTCTAACATTTCTTTCAAGTCTGTGGGTTTTGAATTGTCTATTTACATTCATATGGTTTGGCAGTGAGATTATCATGTGATAATCTACCTTTTATCTCAATAAACCACTGAAAAGCATTAAAGAAAGTGACCAAAATTAGTTTAAAATGTATGCTTGAAGAAGCTAAAATAAATGCAGGGGGGGTGGGGGGTGGGGGTAGGGAGGGGAGTCAAGGCACATCCTGACTGAAAAGTGAATGGACAAACAGCCAGTCAGAGTAATTTAGATTTAAGATCAAAGTAAATCCATTATCCTAACATAAACCTTATGTTGAGACTATTCAAAAGAGTAGCAAGCGATTCATTGGGAAATATAGAATTCAAACAGGCTTTCCCCATCTCATCTATACAGTGGCGGATCCAGAGGGGGTCCGGGGGCTTCGACCAAACCCCTCTGTATCCTTATAACTTCATTGTAGTGGACAAATTGAATCAAATATTTGCAACACAAGAAAAGAACCCTTGTTTTGTCATGTTGTTAGAAACATGGGAACTTAAAATTCTACAAATCAAATATGTCTTATGTACAGAGTTTGAGCAACAAGTCCAAATGTATCCCTATCTACTATGGGACTAATTACTGGAATTCAAGGCTGGCATCGAACCCCCTATAAAGAAACCCTAGATTTGCCGCTACTATACTTCAGTAAAGCTTCCAAAGTTCTTACCATTGTTGTGTTATTGAGTTGTGAACTATCTCTGCTATTATCATCATTATCTGATGTAATCTGATCTGGATCTTCACCTTTTCTGTAATATAATATAGAGTTTGAACAGGACATTATATTTATTACCTATTTCAATATTTCTTAAAACTTTTCTTGTCGTGCTGAATAAAAGCCTTGACAAAATTGCACCCAAAGTCAAAGCACTGAAAGCACTAGATACATTCAATGAGTAAATATTTACTCTGAAAAAAATTTCTGTAAACTCTCCAGGTTTTAAAAGGTTTATAAAAAGGTAAAGAATAAGAATATCCTACACATATATGTAGGCTGATCTTTGTCTACACTCTTGTCAAAGCAGGAATATTCGAGGTTCAGCATGACAATGGTAAATACATCTGATCCAATATAATGCCACTTTGGAATTTAAGAATTTGAAAAATTCCTGACAATAAACAAATGCCTGTTGAGAAGAAAGATCTACTTTCATCCCTCAGCTCACTTGGGATTTTCAAACCACCTGTAATATTTCACTTCCTATTATGACTCAATCAAACTCTAAATAGCACTAGTACTGAATAGTCACTCAGCAAATCATGAAAATCTGATTTAATAGTTAAATAAAATCTTACTGTTGTCAGCAGATTTTCTGATAGCAATTTGAAAAGTACAGTGTATTTTCTGCATATCTTTGATATAAAGTTCATTAACATTGACCAAAATCTTTGAGACTACATTGCTGTCAAAAGGAAGGAATATTTTATATAGTTATGACAAGCGTTGGCAGTGGATTAATTTTGGCACAACTTAGCTTGACCGCCAAACTAGCCAAAATAAAACCGCAGCCAAATTTACCCCGTTTACAGTATTTCTCAGACTTGGTTTACCATTTCATCTTTTTTTAGCCTCTGGCTGCTTTCCCACTTAAGTTTACCTTTATCAACCCATTTGTTTTAGACATATGTCGAAAAGGATATGGGCCACTGCCGCCCTTTTTGATCTCAGAATCTAGACAAGTTAGCCATTCGTCTCAATAGCATACACAATTTTGAAACACATAATTATTAGTAATGGATTAATCGATATAATCGGTAATCAGCTGGTTTTGGCTTCCAATGACAACTATGGATTCAGAAATCTTATAATTGATGAATTGGTTTGCAACATGTACATGGCAACCATTTAATGTTGTGTAAGATAAATATCACTTTTTAATCTGTGTTTCTTCTATTTTTCTGGTATCATCCTTTTATTTGAGAAAAACTTTCTTTTTTAAACCAACCTTAAGAATGGACCATCAGTGGTCAGTGACATGCTAAAGAATACAACGTATACCAATTCATTGTCATTTTTTATAACAAACAACTAAGATTAAACATACCAGATAATTATCAATGCATAGATTTTAAGAAAATAGAATTACCAGTAGCCTTGTTATGCCATAGAGTACAATCATTGAGTTTTGTTTTGATTTCCAATTGATTGATTGATTGAATAGAGTTAAACGCTGCTTTCAACTTTTTTTCATTTATATTGCAGCTGGAGCACCTGACAATGGTTTCCTGGTATGTCTCTTACCAGTACAACCATCTCATCTTTTCAGCCTCCAGCTGCTATCTCACATAGGTCTACGATTATCAACCCATTGGTGAGAGGCAAATAAGTGGGAAAAAATGAGTGCTGCCGTCAGGGATTGAGCCTGGGACCCCTAGATTGACAGTCTGACATATTGATTTCCAAGAAATCAATTGTAGTGAAATTTGCCCTTCCAACAAAAATACGATACTCAATTATCATTTGAAACCGACTGCCCAACACTAATAATAATCTGGTAAATATGTGAAAGATCCTTTATCTTTTGTCGTCACTAAATCTCTGTATCAATATTTAACTTGGATACTGTCTCTGTGAGATAGGCTGGTATTTTAACAAATTTTCACATGATCTTTTCATGCACCATAACCAGTTCTTACTTTGATTTTTTGCCTTTCTTCTTCTTGCCACCTTTAGTATATGATGTTGTGTTTGCCACTGGTACAGACGGTACACCTCCATCCTCAAGGTCAAAATTAGCAAGAGGTGGTTGATAGCCTGGAGTTACTGAAAAATATTAACAGACAAATCAAGGGGTTCAGTATAAAATTATTGAATATGTATAGCACTTACAAGTCTTTTACATCTACCCATGAAATGATCAAACACTTTTTTCAACTATTTCAAAAAAGGAATTTAATTATTACACTAATTTAATTAAATACTGCCGCTTTACCCCGAGTTGTAAAATCTTTTATGAGTAGAAAAAATAGTTGAAAGAAAAACAGTTTTTGGCCCCTGAATTTAAAGCCTGGCACAAGCCCTGAACTAGACTGTCACAAAGAGAACTAATACCCCTTACAAGGCCTTGTCAATAATGAAAAGCCATTTTCCATCAAACAGCCATAACTCTGTCAAAAGTCAATGGATAATAAGCAAAATATCACTTGCACATCTCTGCTTGATAATGATCACAAATGTAAAGTTTGAATGAAATCCGCCCATTAGTGCTTAGAAATTGAGTGGACACAAAAAAGCTAAAGGCAGACAGACGGAGGGATTGACCAGACAAGCGGACTCCTATATACCCCCCAAACATAGTCTAGGGGGGTATAATTAAGATACAATAACATAGAATGTAAGTATACCCACCAGCCAGACATGTCTGTAATGTTTTCTGCAGATCTGTTATATTCTGTAACCTGGTGATCACTTTCCCTTTAATCTCGGAATCATTCTGACCAGAAAATCCATTCACCATCTGCCAGCCATACAAAAAATGAATTATATCTATTTTTCAGGGCTTGAATAAGAGAATGAAGTAATTGTGAGTCAGTAATTATTTTGAAAATATTTATGAACCTGTGTTTGACGTTTCCAACAATTTGAAATATGCATCAGGGGCAAACATTGACAAAATAGTCAGCAACATATTGTAAATGTAAAGTTAAATGTTGGTATACAGATACTTTGAGACCTTTACTGTCTACAAAATGCATAGTGAAGACTCTATGCGGATGCACAGGCTGGTCAGAGTCTTTACTCTGAATTTATTTGAAACTGTTGGAATTCTCACTCACAGGCTCATTTTTTAAACTTTTTATTGGAAGAACGGAAAACAATTTGGAATAGTCAAGATCTGGAAGCACATACGTGCAGGTTGATCTTTATCTATGCCTCTGGCCAAAGTAAGAATATTCCAGTTTCAGTATGACAATGGTTAATGTCTTCTCAAAATTTAACTCAGGGAACAATATTAACCTTTTCAATTTGAGTCTATTCATAAAGATATGATGTAACTGATATTGGCAGACCAACAATCATTGTTAGATTTTCATATTTGAGATCCATCATGCAAAAAAAGGAACCATCTAGGAAGTGTGTAAACTGTTGAACCTGGTATGATCTGCGCAGACTGACCAGGGTAGAAACTCTTTGCTCATATTCTGTTTATCTTATAACTATACAAATATCCGTGTGATAACATCCTGTATGATATTTTTTATGATATCACATAGTTATTTTTAGAACAATGATATATAATCCGGTTATTTTCAGAAACTTGCATTTCAGTTAGAAACATCGACGCAATTAAGACTAATATAGGTTATAAGATAAATATAAAACATACTTAGTGTATTGTATGAAAAATATCTAACTCGGTTGTGAGAATTGTTCATTGTCTCGGCAGAGCCTCGACAATTTTCAATTCTCCCAACCTCGTTAGATATTTTTTTTCTCATACAAAACACTACATGTCTAGAATGATAATTTTACCTTCCTATGTAATTTCTTCCAAAAACTGCCTTATTGTTGACCTATGCTTGATCCCATCCTTTTTTCTAAATATCTATTATACCGAGGTGCCAGATGGTGCCTCTTTGTATGATGAGTAACATTTTAATTTTAATTTTAGTTTTAACCCTTTGCTGTTTAATCCCTGCTTTTTACGTGCCTGTGATTTTATGATTGAGAAAACATTGTGAACAAGGTGCCAAATTGTCACAAGATACGCGCGTCACACTGCTTAGTATTAACTGGGGGTTTGATAGAGACATAAAGTATGAAGTCCTGAAACTTCTAAATTCATGCAAGCAAGATATACTTTGCACAAATTCAAATCTGAAAGGCAACTCACATAATAGGCCAGATAGAGTTATGAATCTTATACACTGCACTTCTCAATTGTGAGATCTATGTACTCATAGTTTCATTATACTACCTACTTTACTTTGAGAGATATACTCCGGACAAGATTCTAGTGTGAAAAACAACAAAGGGCAATAACTCAAGAAATACGCCAGGTAGAGTTATGGTTCTTGTGCACTGCACTCTGTAATGATGAGAAGAATACAATTGCCAAGTTTGAAGTCCATCGGACTTCAAGTGACAGAGTTATGCTCCGGACAAAGAAGTGGACGCAGCCGGACCCCTGGACGCCACGGGTGATCCCATAATACGTCCCGTCTTCGACGGGCAAATAAAAAAGAAGAAATTGCTTCTGACAAGCAATTTCTTCTTTTTCCACACTATCTTATACCCTACTGAATGGTTATTTTTCAAATTTAATCCACTTTAAATTTTCGTCTGCAAAACCTTTGAATTTGGACAGGTCCAAAATTTTGTAAAACAGGAAAGTGTTATAAGGAAATCACATGTAAAAAAACGGAGTCCATAGATTTTTACCTCAATAAACCAGTTGATACAGTAAAACAGTCCTGTCACAATCACCTCCTTCTCCTTTTGTGACAATGGTTCTATCTTCTCATATACTTCATCTTTAGTCAGGTACAGTGGACAACCTAGATAAGATAAAATGTGTTTGTGAAACAAAAATGTCCCTGACAAACGGCAAATCTTAATAATTATGACATATATACTGTTAACCTAGAAATGATTTCGCGCGATTTAAGTTTGCGTGATTCGCGGGAGGGATGAAAATGCAAACTTAAAACGCCTCCAAAAGCCCACTCGTCATGAAAACGCGAACTGAAATTGCATTTGCAAGTTTCCTTCTACAAAAATAACTTGTAGACAAATTATAAATCGAGATTGAAATTTTACAACCTCTGACAAACGCCTAGAGTCAACATGAAATAATCCAAGCACTGATTAAAGGATGTCATCAATATCCCGAGTGATACAAGTCACTTTAAATACTGTCTTTTTTTTATATAAGTTTTTTTTTTGAAAGCTGTGATGGTCAATTTAACGTGACAGCTGTTTATTTCGAGAGTATTTTGGCGACAATATTTGCAAAAAGGTGTTTCCAAAACCATGTCACAAACTGTTGAAATTTATAAGTATTATGTGTCAACTTTAACAATAGCTTTATTGAAATTGAATGTTTACATACACCCGTAGTGCATAAGATTGAAACAACAGCTTTCACTAGCTGGTTAATTTGTTTGTTTTGTTTACAAAACATTTTCACCTGTTATAAACAAATACCTAGTAGACCTAAACATGCTAATTTCCATAGCGTGTTATCTTTTGCGGTATAGTAACAATCTGCAAACTTAAATCGCCACGAAGAAACCTAATATTACGAAAACACGAACATTTCTAGTCGCAATCTTTTCTAGGTTTACAGTAGATGACTTTGATTTAGGTTACAGCTGATTTATATCAATTATTAGAGATATACCTAGTACAAAAACTAGGCCTATTGGATTGTCATTTTTTTTAAAACCAATTTTCAAAAGCTTTTTAAGGTTTTAGCATAAGATTTTCAACTTATCCAAGGGCAAGGGAAAATGACTACAGATGATAAAATGCACTGTTATCAAATGCACACAGACCAAGGTCTAATATTTTTACTCATATTCAATAAGTAAGCTGAACTTATTCATTACACAATGTGATCTGTCATGCAAAAAAGGGCCATCTGGGAACTCTCTTATAATTTCTTTTGACTGAAGGGACCCGTATGTGTAACTTTCTTTCACCAATGGTCAAATGAAAAGAGGAACACAAAAGTAGAATGAGCAAAGAGAAATGTCATGAAGCCATGGTTAGTCGTGTGAGTCAGTCACTATGATAATATTATATAACTAAAATATGAAAATGTGTACAAGCAGTCAGCATGAATGAATTTAAAAATTTGTCGCCTACCTAATAAGGCATCGATATTCTCCAAATTTCCACTCATTCTTTCCTCACATACACGCAGCAGTCGGACAGACGGAGCAAGGCATACTGGGTTGGATACACAGCTGTAAGATAAAAATTAACCTTGTAAATTGATCTAAAATAGTACTGGGAAGTTTAAGAGAACAGACTAACTAGCAAATTCTTCCTCTCTCAAAATATTGCTTTACAGATGTACAGACAGATCAAAAAGCTGTCATGTCTAATCTTTGAAGAAAATAACAGATTTTTATTTGTTAAAGGGGATGATACAAGTTTACAAAAATAACCGAATATCAAATTTTCACAAAGCCTTTTCAAATGGTTGAAATTTAAATTAAAATTGCAAAGTGATTAAAAGATGTAATGTCTCATATATTTAGCAATCTTCCTATTAAGACTATTACAAACCTATCTTTATAAGTATTCAATGTATTCCTATTGGAGCTGTTTTGAACCACCAAAGGTAACAAGTTGATAGCAATTCCTTCGGTCTCATCATCAAGTCCATATAACAATTGTAGGGGGATGTTACCAGCCCTGTGAAATAAAACAGACAACATGGATTTATTTGTTTAAATTTTTTTTTTCCACTTTCAAGAATCTTTTAGTTACATTATGGCAGCTGGAGCACCTAAAAATGGATTCCTGCTATTTATCACACCAGTACTACCATTACATTCTTTCCTAGCCTACAGCTGCGATCCGACTTAGGTCTATGAATTTCAACGCATTGGTGGGAGACAAATAGTCGGATAGGATGAGTGTAGCAATTGTGGATCGAATCCGATAAATGATATGGAGCGAAACAGTTATAACTGCCTATAAACAAATCAAGGAGTCAGTGCAATACTATTGTAAGTACCTATAAATATTTAGTAGTTGTTACTTCCTATAAACATATCAAGGAGTCAGTGCAATACTATTGTAAGTACCTATAAATATTTAGTACAGTTGTTACTGCCTATAAACATATCAAGGAGTCAGTGCAATACTATTGTAATTGGCTATAAATATTTAGTACAGTTGTTACTGCCTATAAACAAATCAAGGGGTCAGTGAAATACTATTGTAAGTATCTATAAATATTTAGTACAGTTGTTACTGCCTATAAACATATCAAGGAGTCAGTGCAATACTATTGTAAATGCCTATAAATATTTAGTACAGTTGTTACTTCCTATAAACATATCAAGGAGTCAGTGCAATACTATTGTAAGTATCTATAAATATTTAGTACAGTTGTTACTGCCTATAAACATATCAAGGAGTCAGTGCAATACTATTGTAATTGGCTATAAATTTATAGTACAGTTGTTACTGCCTATAAACATATCAAGGGGTCAGTGAAATACTATTGTTATTGCCTATAAATATACACAATATATTGAAACATCTGATATTCAATAAAGTAGATATCAACAAAGGTGTACTCAAGTGACTTTGGGAATTTTAGTCAAAAGTAGTAACAATGTTTTGGTTGCTAAAAGACAATATATGACCCACAGGGACCAACACTAACACAAGTCCATAGGCCCAAGACCTGTGGATTTCAGGGAGTACTGGTAAAATATGCCATTTTACAGGTCTTTCAGGACTGTAGTTAATCATGATATATCATCTTCAAACGTCAAATTTGTATAAATAGCAGCTTTTCCAATACTAAAATGTTTTATGTCAGCCCGATTAGCTCAGTTGGTAGAGCAACCGACTTTAAAACCATTAAGTTCGATGGCGTGGGTTCAAACCTGGGCTAGCACACTAACAAACTAATTGCCTGTCAGATGAGACGTTAAACCAAGGCCAAGTGAGATGATGCTTTACACCAAGCACATTAAAGAACCATGGCCGATCTCAGCAGTAGTTTTGTCATGTATCCTAGCACTATCCCCTGTAACAACTAACCGTCTTCTGGGGGCGCCGCTCATATGGGCATGTGCTATCATAGTAGCGTTACGATAAATAAACGGAAATACAAACACACTAAAATGTTAAAAACTAAAAGGACAATAGTGTTGAAAAAGAAGAAATTGCTTGACCCAAGCAATTTCTTCTTTTTCCACTCTGTTTTCTATACAATTTACTTAAATTTGCTTGGAAATACACAAAGTTTTTATAGAGGTCCTGTAATTATCGGACAGAACCAGTATGATTTAGGGCTTTAAGGTCCTTCAGGCAGATGTCATCAAGCAAATTCGTTGAAATGATATCCCCCGCCGAACATACTTTCATTGTCAATGAAGTTTATATCGGAAACGAATATCACTCTGTATGTATATAGCTTAAACAGTCAGGGGCAGTAACTAAAAATTCGACGGTCCAACCGGGTAACCCCGACGATATGCGCATGTCCTCTATGTAGTGAAGCTGTGTGCCAAGTTTCAATGAAATCCGGTCTATAGTTTTCAAGAGATAGCGCGGAGCAAATATCACCCTGTATGTATATGGCTTAAACAGTCAGGGGTAGTAACTCTAAATTCGGCAATCGAACCGAGTAACCCTGACAATATGGGCATGTCCTCTTTGTAGTGAAGCTGTGTGCCAAGTTTCATTAAAATCTGGTCTACAGTTTTCAAGAAAAAGTGAAGAAACGAATATCACTATGTATTTATATGGCTTAAACAATCAGGGGCACTAACTCTAAATTCGACAGTCGAACCGGGTAACCCCGACGATATGCGCATGTCCTAATTGTAGTGAAGCTGTGTGCCAAGTTTCATTGAAATCTGGTAAAAAGTTTTCAAGAAATAGTGCGCAAACGAATATCACTCTGTATGTATATGGCTTAAACAGTCAGGGGCAGTAACTCTAAATTCGACGGTCCAACCGGGTAACCCCGACGATATGCGTATGTCCTTATTGTAGTGAAGCTGTGTGCCAAGTTTCATTGAAATCCGGTATATAGTTTTCAAGAAATAACACGGAAACGAATATCACTATGTATGTATATGGCTTAAACAGTCAGGGGCAGTTACTCTAAATTCGGCAATCGAATTGGGTAACCCTGACGATATGCGCATGTCCTCTTTGTAGTGAAGCTTTGTGCCAAGTTTCATTAAAATCAGGTCCGCAGTTTCAAGAAATAGGGCGGTAACAAATATCACTAGTATGTATATTGGCTTAAACAGTCAGGGGCAGTTACTCTAAATTCGTCGGTCGAACCCGATAACCCTGACGATATGCGCATGTCCTAATTGTAGTGAAGCTGTGTGCCAAGTTTCATTGAAATCCGGTCTTAAGTTTTCAAGAAATAGCGCAGAAACGAATATCACTATGTTTGTTTATGGCTTAAACAGTCAGGGGCAGTAACTCTAAATTCAGCAGTTGAACCGGATAACCCCGGCGATATGTGCATGTCCTCTTTGTAGTGAAGCTGTGTGCCAAGTTTCATTGAAATCCGGTCCACAGTTTTCAAGAAATAGCGCGGAAACGAATATCACTATGTATGTATATGGCTTAAACAGTCAGGGGCAGTAACTCTAATTTCGACGATTGAACGGGGTAACCCCGATGATATGCACATGTACTCATTGTAGTGAAGCTGTGTGCCAAGTTTCATTGAAATCCGGTCTATTGTTTTCAAGAAATAGCGCAGAAACGAATATCACTATGTATGTTTATGGCTTAAACAGTCAGGGGCAGTAACTCTAAATTCAGCAGTTGAACCGGGTAAACCTGGCAATATGCAAATGTCCTCTTTGTAGTGAAGCTGTGTGCCAAGTTTCATTTAAATCCGGTCCACAGTTTTCAAGAAATAAAGCGGAAACGAATATCACTATGTATGTATATGGCTTTAACAGTCAGGGGCAGTAACTCTAAATTCGACAATTGAACCGGGTAACCCTGACGATATGCACATGTCCTCATTGTAGTGAAGCTGTGTGCCAAGTTTCATTGAAATCCGGTCGATAGTTTTCAAGAAATAGCGCGGAAACGAATGTCAGACGGATGGAAGGACGAACATGGCACCGGGTAAACCCGACGATATGCACATGTCCTCACTGTAGTGAAGCTGTGTGCCAAGTTTCATTGAAATCCGGTCAATAATTTTCAAGAAATAGTGCGGAAACGAATGTCGGACGGACTGAAGGACGGACATGGCAAAAACAATACCCCCCCTCCGAATTTTTTTTTTGGTCGGGGATAAAAAATGAGTTAGTGTCAAACCCTGCAACTAATCACATGAGCAGGCACCAAGACAGCCTCAGTGGCCTAGTGGTAAATGCACTCGACCCGCGACCTGGAGGTCTGTGGTTTGAGCCCTACCGTCGCCAGGGTGTGTTTATGGGCAAAACACTTGATAGCCAGCCCCAGTTCACACAGCTGTAAAATGGGAAGCAGTTGGTTTAAACCACTGCCTCTCTCTCAGAGACGTGAAAACATCAGGATTGAGTGTTCCAGAGTGATTCTATAAGCTAAAGCTTTTGTCCCAATCGAACTAAAATAAATTAGTATAAACTAAGACAGCTATAACCTATTTCATTTCATACACATCCAAATTTTGTAAGCTGAAAGTGGATCAAATTCTGAACAAATTTTACTTACTCTTTGGGCCCATCATCTCCAAAATCAACCACAAAAGCATCTTGAAAATCACCAGTAAGATTCTCACTGATCCACGACTGAAATAGAAAAACAAGAGCTTAATGAATTGCGGGTGCAATTTCAAAGAGTCAATTCATCAATCTTGGGCTGATTTGTTTCTTACGTTGTTGTTGAAAGAAGCTCTGTATAAAACATTCTGGAAATCAATAAATTATTTGTTACTTATAATGTATTCATTTCAATTATGTTTCCCTAGCCTTTTCCTGGAAGACCTTCTAGAACCATGGTAGTATAAGATGGGTGTACTAAGTAAAAAATTCTTTAACCCTTTACTGTTTAATCCCTGCTTTTTACGTGCCTGTGATTTTATGATTGAGAAAACATTGTGAAAAAAGAAGAAATTGCTTCTGACAAGCAATTTCTTCTTTTTCCACACTATTTTCTACCCTACTGAATGGTTATTTTTCAAATTAAATCCACTTTAAATTTTCGTCTGCAAAACCTTTGAATTTGGACAGGTCCAAAATTTTGTAAAAGAGGAAAGGGTTAAATTAAGTTGTCTGGGAACAGCAATTAACTTCAATTTTGAAACATATAAGGTTGAATTTTATTCCAATTACACAGATTCAGTTTTCTTTAAAAAGAAGGAAAACCTACTTAAAGGTGTGAATTTTATCATTTAACAATAGATACCTCAACTTTTGAATGCAATTGTCCTTTAGCCAGTAGAGAAGATAACTCGTCCATGAACAGTGAGTATGCCTCCGGTGATTTTTGACTGCTAGATTGTACTTGTTGTAATAAATTGGTTGTCTGTTTGTACAGATTGTCACTCAGGTCTTGTTCCGAGTCTTGTGAACTTTCTGCTCTGAAAATGTGAGAATTATACACTTTCTCATCAGAGGAATCCTCCTAAAAACATTCTTTTAGATTCCAATCGCCAGATTATATGAGGTCTATTGCTATTATCAATAGTATTGCGGGGGCTTGAGAATGTATGGATTTGTTAAGTTCTACATAAGATTTTGACCAGTCTGATATCTAATGTAATATCAATATGAAAATTCAGATTTCATTTGAAGTTTTCAATACAAAAAAATGCTACTCACAACTTTACACTGACATTAGACTGTTTTCACAGCTATCATTGAGGTCATATGGTGTGATCAGTTTTAAGCACAAATTCAACAAATTTTAATGTCACAATATGACTTGATTCAAAAAGAAAATGAATGCAATCTATACAAAAAGTTTTATAATTTATTTTTGAAAAGTTTCCTCAAAATATAAAAGCGACTTGGGATAAATAGAATTTTAAATACTTTATTTTAGTCTGCTACTCCAGATAAAGAGTTGAATATTTGATAAAACCAAACCTTCACACAATTACGAGCAATATCGTTAGATTAAAGGATTTGTTTGTAAGCCTGTTAGCTTGGTGGAGTGTACAACATTGGGTCAAAGGTTCAATCCTTACTGTTGCAAACACTGCTATTCAAACATTTGTATCTCATGTATTTTAGACATTTGTATCTGTAAATAATCATCTGAGTGGGACGAGCAGCTTAGAAATTGGATGAAATGTTGTAGCATAACTATAAATAGGCTATTTTTGGCAGTGGTTATATTTTGGCTATATTGGCGGTCGAGTTAAGATGTGCCAAAATTCATCCATCACCATTATTTTACTTCTCTGGTGAACAGATGAAAATGTTAAGTTTGCAGGATAAGTTTTCTCAGAATAACTGACGTATACCATTAAAACAATATGCCCCTAAATTACTAAATTTATTACAAATAACATCTTGGTATGTAAAGTACACCAGTCAAAACTTCTAACCGGCCACTTTAAAAACAAATATTTTTTTCTGCGGTGTTTGGATTTTCATGAAATTTGCTATGCCAATTTTTAAGCACTTTCCAGATGATTTTGGCGAGAAGTTACCGTTATTTCATTGAATATAAAGCGCAACATGAGAAAAGCTCAAAAAGCTCTAAATTCACACACAGCTCAAAATATTGTCAATGAAGCGATTTTTGTCTCATGGGTCATTAGCTGCAACATAGACTTGGAAAAAAATGAAAGTGTTTGACAATTGTGCGCGGCATATGGCCCTAGAAGAAAGTGATAGGGCCTATGTATGCAGAAAAACGGTTCCTAGAAACAACACCTAAAACACGTTTTTCTTCAAAAATGCACAAAATATAGACTGATAATTCCCATTGAGCAACAAAATGTAGAATATGTGAAACAAGAGTGCCATCGTCACAAAATACGCCGCCACTTTGCTGCTGTTTCACGAAAATAATTGTAGAGTGTAGACACTACTTATTTTGACAGAACCAAATTCAAAATGACTAAGTTTCATTTAAATCAAGACAAAAAGCTAGGAGGAGTTGCCTTCACAAGGCTGCAATTTCAATAAGCCTCAGACACTAAGTTTTAAGGGGGCATAATTCAGGGAAATAAATGAGCCATAAAATATTTGATCCATGTACATCTACAAATTATGGTGATGACATTTGTTTGTTTGTTTGAATGGGTTTAACGCCGCTTTCAACAATCTTGCAGTTATATTGTGGCGGCCGGAGCACGTAACAATGGATTCCTGGTATTTCTTTCACCTGTACTACCATTACACCCTTTCCTAGCCTCCGACTGCTTTTTCACATAGGTTTACGATTATCTACCCATTGGTGAAAGACAAACGTCGGAAAGGATATTTGCCGCCACCTGGGATCGAACCCACGACTTCCAGATTGAAAGTCTTATGCCAAACCAACTGCGCTATGGTGGCGGCTGGTGATGACATTGATCAAGTTTCATTTAAATAAAGACAAAAAGTAAGGAGGAGTTGCGTTCAAAAGGCTGCAATTTCAATAAGCCCTAGATACTAAGTTTTAAGGGGGCATAATTTAGTGTAAAATTAATGAACCATAAAATCCTTACTTCATGCTCATCTACCAATTTTGGTTATAACATCCACCAAGTTTCATTTAGATCCAGCCAGAAACTTAGGAAGAGTTGCATTCACAAGGCTGCAATTTCAATAAGCCCCAGAGACTAAATTTTAAGGGTGCATAACAGAGGCAATAAGCCCAAGAGACTAAGTTTTTAAGGGGCATAACTCAGCCAAAATCAACAAACCATAAAATCCTTCCTTCATGCATATCTACCAATTGAGGAGATAACATTGACCAAGTTTCAAGAAGATCCAGCCAGAAACTTAGGAGGAGTTGCGTTAACAAGAAAAGTGGACCCAGAGAATAAGTTTTTAAGGGGCATAACTCAGGCAAAAATCAATGAACCATAAAACCCTTCCTTGATGCACATCTACCAATTGAGGTGATAACATTGACCAAGTTTCAAGAAGATCCAGCCGGAAACTTAGGAGGAGTTGTGTTGACAAGAAAAGTGGACCCAGAGACTAAGTTTTTAAGGGGCATAACTCAGGCAAAAATCAATGAACCATAAAATCCTTCCTTCATGCACATCTACCAATTGAGGTGATAACATTGACCAAGTTTCAAGAAGATCCAGCAAGAAACTTGGAGGAGTTGCGTTGACAAGGAAAGTGGACCCAGAGACTAAGTTTTTGAGGGGCATAACTCAGGCAAAAATCATCTCACCATAAAATCCTTCCTTCATGCATATCTACCAATTGAGGTGTTAATATTGACCAAGTTTCAAGAAGATCCAGCCAGAAACTTAGGGAGGAGTTGCGTTGACAAGAAAAGTGGACGGATGTACGGACAGACGTACGGACGGATGGACAGACGGAGAAGATGACGCCAATATACGTCTGCCTCCGGCGGTGTATAAACAAGAGGCCCAAGAGGGCCTGTATCGCTCTTCTGGATTAAAAATCTCAAGATTTGATAGAGATATTGAAAATAGAAGGCAATTAAAGTGAACAGCATTCAGAAGGAATTCTGACTTTTTCTAAGTTGAAACTGACTTATGAAGGCATGAACTTATTTAACTAATATGTAAAATTACAAGGAAGAAAACTATATGAATATCACTTTGAAACAAAGGGACCAGAATGGCCCTAAACCACTCACCTGAATTTCATTGATCCAGTGAATCTCACCCAATCCAAATTTCTTGAACAACTTTAGAAGAGGGTCACCCAAGGAACATTCTGGTAAAGTTTCATTGAAATCAGCCTAATGGTACAGGAGGAGATGTTGTTCAAAGATTTCGGGGTCAAAATAAGCCCCGCCCTGCAACGCCCATATTTGGGGGTCAATCCAAATTTCTTGAACAACTTTAAAAGAGGGTGACCAAAGGAACATTCTGGTAAAGTTACATTGAAATCGGCCCAATGGTTCAGGAGGAGATGTCGTTGAAAAATTTCGGGGGAACAATAAGGCCCGCCCTGTCACGCCCATATTTTGAGGTCAATCCAAATTTCTTGAACAACTTGAGAAGAGGGTCACCAAAGGAACTTTCTGGTAAAGTTTCATCAAAATTGGCCCAATGGTTCAGGAGGAGATGTCATACAAAGATTTCGGGGTCAAAATAAGCCTCGCCCTGCCACGCCCATATTTAGGGGTCAATCCAAATTTCTTGAACAAGTTACGAAGAGGGTCACCCTAGGAACATTCTGGTAAAGTTTCATTGAAATTTGCCCAATGGTTCAGGAGGAGATGTCGTTGAGAGATTTCGGGGTAAAAATAAGCCCTGCCCTGTCACGCCCATATTTGGGGGTCAATCCAAATTTCTTTAACATTTTAGAAGAGGGTCACCCAAGAAACATTCTGGTAAAGTTTCATTGAAATTGGCCCAATGGTTCAGGAGGAGATGTCATTCAAAGATTTTGGGGACAAAATAAGCCCCGCCCTGCCAAGCCCATCTTTGGGGGTCAATCCAAATTTCTTGAACAACTTGAGAAGAGGGTCATCCAAGGAACTTTGTGGAAAAGTTTCATTGAAATCGGCCCAATTGTTCAGGAGGAGATGTTGTTCAAAGATTTCGGGGTCAAAATAAGCCCCGCCCTGCCACGCCCATATTTGGGGGTCAATCCAAATTTCTTGAACAACTTTAGAAGAGGGTCACCCAAGGAACATTCTGGTAAAGTTTTATCAAAATTGGCCCAATGGTTCAGGAAGAGATGTCATTCAAAGATTTTGGGGTCAAAATAAGCCCCGCCCTGCCACGCCCATATTTGGGGGTCAATCCAAATTTCTTGAACAACTTTAGAAGAGGGTCACCCAAGGAACATTCTGGGAAAGTTTCATTAAAATTGGCCAAATGGTTCAGGAGGAGATGTCATTCAAAGATTCCACGCCCTTATTTGGGGGTCAATCCAAATTTCTTGAACAACTTTAGAAGAGGGTCACCCAAGGAACATTCTGGGAAAGTTTCATTAAAATTGGCCAAATGGTTCAGGAGGAGATGTCATTCAAAGATTTCAGGGTCAAAATAAGCCCCGCTCTGCCACACCCATATTTGGGGGTCAATCCAAATTTCTTGAACAACTTTAGAAGAGGGTCACCCAAGGAACATTCTGGTTAAGTTTCATTGAAATCGGCCCAATGGTTCAGGAGGTGATGTCGTTCAAAGATTTTGGGGTCAAAATATGCCCCGCCCTGCCACGCCCTTATTTGGGGGTCAATCCAAATTTCTTGAACAACTTTAGAAGAGGGTCACCCAAGGAACATTCTGACCAAGTTTCGTCAAAATCCACCCATTGGTTCAGGAGGAGAAGATGTTTAAAGAAAAGTTTACGCACGCACGACGGACACCTTGCCATGACAATAGCTCGCTGGCCTTCGGCCAGTGGAGCTAAAAATCAGTTTGATACATTGTTTTTTCACACCAGACAATAATTTGAGCATATTCGCTAGTTAAAACGGTTTACTGGTTGAATTTAAATACCATTTTACCATACCTCCAATTCTTTCTGATTCTGCTGTAGTCAAAGGTCACACAAAATTGACAATGTTTTCCAATTTTTTTCTTTGTCTGGGTTGCAGCTAACGATTTGCTGACTTTGATTTGTTGCAGGTGTTATATCCCGAGCTCTATTAAGATTTAGAGCTTTTTGAGCTTTTCCTTTATTACCTATCCAAATTTGATAACTATTGGTAAATCATAATGGTCGGTTAGGACTTTTTGGCCAGTATATAAGTAATCCCCAACAATAGAATACATTGACCTAATGATACAATATATTCGTTTTTATATTACTTACAAGTTTTTTCCAGTACAACTAACCACCATTAGTGCTCCTAACACACCCATTCTTCTATACCTGAAACAGAATTTGAGTGGGCTTTGAAACTGCTTTAAACTAGATCTGTAGCAAGGCGGCCCAATACCTCACACCAGCTCTTTGTCCAAGTTCAAAAAACAGTTTTTGGACAAAATTCAATTGTGGTATTGACCTTTGTGACCCAAACACAATATGGCACCTCCAAGGTCATGGGTAATTATTGTGTAAAGTTTCATAATTCTAGATCACTTCATTCTCAACATAAGAGTCTGGTGAAAGAATAGTCCATGGATGGACCGAGGGACGGATAGAAGGAAAGATTGGCAGATAGACATGATGAAACAAAAATTACCACTTCTACTTCGTAGAAAGGGAGAATAACAATCTTTCATTAATATAACAGTAAATTTAGCCGATTCTAGTAAATTTAGCCGATTCTTGTGGGGTTTTTTTTTAATATTGCCAGTAAAAGCCTGGGACTTAAGAAAACCTCACCTTTGGAAAATCAACATGTCCAGTGGCACTACCTGGACTCAACCCTATAATCCTAGAAATTTTTCAGCTAATGAGTCCCATGCTCTCACCATTTTGTAAACAAAGGCCATAGTGATAAGTTAATACAATCTTTTTAAATTTCTTTTTTAATTTTCTCTTTTCTATAGTCTTACCTTGGGGTCTCTCTAAAACAGCCAAGCTAAAAAATTTGACAAATTGTTAGTTTCTAAATTAAAAATTCAGCAGGATTAAGGTTAACCTCTATTTGAAGTGTTTTAACTAACACATTTTTTTTCCAATCAAAATCTGTCCGACTTACTTTGGATTATCATTGGATAGCTGTTTTCTTATCACCATATGAAGGTCATCCTGTAAATTTACAGAAGTTATGAATATAACATTTCACTTTTTTTGGTCATTCATTTAGAACAATATTACAATTACCTTGAATTCTGATTTATATCTATTTTCATCTTATAACTATACAAATATCCATGTGATAACTTCCCACATGATATTTTTTTTGATATCATATGAATATTTTTAGAACAATAACATATAGTGATTATTTTTAGAAACTTTCATTTCTGTTAGAAACATTGACAACAAGAGCTGTCACTGTAAGATGACAATGCCCCCGACACCGCTTTGATTTAGAAGTTATGGCCAATGTTAAAGTTTTTGGACGGAATGACGGATGGACGGACAGACGGACGGACGGACAGACGGACGGACGGACGGACAAGTCAAATTTATGATGCCTCCCTATCGGGGGCATAAAAATAAGGCAAATAGAGATTATAAGATAAATATAATATATACATAGTATATCGTATGAAAAAATATCTAACTAGGTTATGGAAATTGATAATTGTCAAGGCTCTTTGGGAATGGATAATTGTCTCATCAGAGCCACGACAATTATCAATTCCCAAATCCTTGCTTGATATTGTTTTATACAAAACATAAATTACATATTATATTTCAGTTTTATTTGATATATCCCTCATTTTCCTGTTCAGGCAATGGTACATATACATAGAGGATAATCGTTTATTTCAGTGTAAGATCAATTTATATTTCATTGAGTGAACAACAGAAGCTATATTTTCACGACAAGTGAAAATATAACTTTTGTTGTTCAAGAAATGAAATATTAATTGATCTTACTCGAAAAACTAACGATTATTCTATTTCTAGGACATATTTTCGTAAAGCGCGTCATTTTGCGCGTGATTGCTATGCAATGTTCATTGTGACGTCACTTATTTCACCCCACATACACTCCTCAAAACTCCTAAGCGGCCTCTTGCCTTTTTGGTCATTTGTCATAAATGCCGCATGGTATCATCCTGTTTTCGCTTGAATAATTTAGCCAAATTATTTATGAAGTCAACAAGAGAAAAATCAGTGAAATAATTCAACAAGAACTGTTATGAAATTAAACAAAAGTAGGAGTACCCTCGATTTCAAAGTTAACATTGGTGGGTTGGGTATTTTTTTACATTTCTTATTAGTATAAGGATTGTGTAGAAAGTTTTGGCATTTCTTATTAATTTTAGAAGTCCACAGGCGTTGTACCACTGATATTAGTACACAAGATTGACAGGCTTTGCGTTTTTCAAGTATCGAAAAATTCAAATTTCTCTTAAAAGTGTCAATTTTGTGATTTTTGAATTTGAAGGTACATGCATTTGATTCCGTCTTTAGGACTTACTGATGAACAATTTTACAAAGCAATTGGATAGGATGATGATGACTGAATGGTCACTCTTTCAAAAGACAAAGTCCATATTTCCAAATAAAAGCAGAAAATGTGTGAAAATTGGAGAAAGGTAAGGTGGCCGCTTAGAACTTTTGAGTAGTGTAGATGGGTAGATGACGTCAGTTAGGATGAAATGCACAAAAGCAAGGTATACGTTTTTGATAATTTCACTGCTTTTGTGGTTAGATTATTAAGTGATAATCCACCGTTACTTCTCGATAAACCACCTAAAGCATTAAAGAATATCTTTTATCCTTCCTTTTCTACAGTCAACTCCTGTTACACAGACCATGTTTGTTCCCAGTACAGATGTTAAAACAACTAGAAAGCCATGAATGGCAAATTTTCCACTATATAATATATAGAGAAATGACCTCTGCCCATAAAATGCATATTTTTCATCTAATCACAATGATTTTTTGTAGACTGATAAAGGGTCACTCAAGGATCATTCCAGTGAAATTTGGTTGATATACATCAGCTACATTCTGAGTAAATGATTTTCAAAGTTTACACTATATTACATATAGAGAAATGACCTCCGCCCATAAAATGCATATTTTCCATCCGATCACAATGATTTTTTGTAGACTGATAAAGGGTGTCTCAAGGATCATTCCAGTAAAATTTGGTTGATATCCATCACTTACATTCTGAGAAAATGATTTTCAAAGTTTCCACTATATAACATATAGAGAAATGACCTCCGCCCATAAAATGCATATTTTCCATTCGATCACGATGATTTTTTGTAGACTGATAAAGGGTCACCCAAGGATCATTCATGTAAAATTTAATTGGTATCCATTGATTAGAATCTGAGAAAACTCACTTTTTACCATATTTGGAAATTAGCCACGCCCATTAAATCCATGTTTTTCATCGGATCAAAATTTCTTGAACAACTTTGAAAGAGGGTCACCCAAGGATCATTCCTGTGAAGTTTGGTTGGAATCCATCCAGTAGTTTCTGAGGAGAAGATTTTTAAAGAAAAGTTTACGACCGGACGCACACACGGACGGACGGACGCACGACGGACACAACGCCATGACAATAGCCCCAGTGGCTTTCAGCCAGTGGAGCTAAAAACTTTGCTGTATTATAAATCAACAAGAGGCCCAAGAGGGCCTTATTGCTCCACTGGCTTTAACATCTCCAGACTTTCATTAAACAAAGCTTTCTTTGACTGAGAATAACACTTAGTAGTCTTTTTAGAACCATTTTGTAATGATTTACTTGGTCTGGCCAACATTGCATCAAAATACTCAATAGATACATACCTTTTACCCATCTTATTGCCAACATAAATGTGATTGCAATGAAAAGATCATTCTGAACACAGCTTCAATAAAAACTTAAGTAAAAGGTCATTCATGGAACATTCATACCAAGATTCAATGAAATTGGTCAAATTGATTGGGAGGATAACTTTTTTTGAGATTTTAAAGTGAAATGTGACTGTGAAAAATGACCTTGATTGATGACCTTGAAACCAGCAGAAAGTGCTTGTCCAGGGCAATCATCATGTAAAATACGGAGGCCCTATCACTTACCATTCAAAAGTTATGTCCAATGTTGAAGGTCTTTTTTTTTCTTCACAAATGAAATTACCTTGACCTTGACTGATGACCCTGAACTTGGTGCTGACAATAAGGCCTTCTGAAGGCAATCATCATGTAAAACAAGTGCATGTTGTATTGCGATGCAATACAGGAGTCCCCCCATTGGATAACAAAAAATCCTTTCTTATAATATATCTCCTACTAACTAGACCTATAACTGTATAAAAAATTTGAAGTTGCTAGCACATTAGGTTTTGAACAAAATGTCCCAAACAAAAATATAAGAGTAAAAAACAACCAATGGCAAAAATTCCAAAAGTGGGCGGAGAAGAATGATTCTTGTACATGCCACTTGTCCTCAATGAGATCTATAAGTGTACCAAGTTTGAAGTTGCTAGCACTGATGGCTCAGGAGATATGGTCCGGACAAAAATGTCAGGATAAAAAACAACAACGGACAATAACTAAAAAAGTGGATGTGGCAGAATAACAGTTCTTGTGCATTACACTTCTTCTCAATGAGAACTACAAGTGTACAAAGTTTGAAGTTGGTAGGGCTTATGGTTTAGGAGATAAGTACGGGACAAAAATGTAAGGATAGAAACAAAAAAGGGCAATAACTCAAAAATTGGACATGGCAGAGTGACAATTCTTGTACATGACACTTTTCCTCAATAATATATAAGTGTAGCAAGTTTGTAGTTGCTAGCACACATAGTTTAGGAGATATGATCCGAACAAAAATTGTAAGGGTAAAAAGAACAAAGGGCTATAACTCAAAAAGTGGGCGTGGCAGAGTAATGGTTCTTGAACATGACACTTCTCCTCAATGAGATCTATAAGTGTATTAAGTTTGAAGTTGCTAGCATACATAGTTTAGGAGAAATGTTCTGAACAAGAATGTGTGACGGACAGACGGACAGACAGACGGATGGATGGACAGACGGACGGACGGAATCGAGCAAACCTATAGTCCCCCAACCGGTAACCGGTGGGGGACTAATAAGAAGGTCTTATCACTTACCATTCAAAAGTTATGGCCAATGTTAAAGTTGTCTCTCTTTTTTTCAAATTTGACCTTGAAAAATCACCTTGACTGATGACCTTGAACTTGGTACCAACAGAAAGGCCTTGTCCAAGGCAATCATTATGTGTAATATGAAGACACCCATCATTAACCATTTAAAAGTTATCACAAAATGTCAAGGTTTTTGAATGACCACAACAACAATAAAGACAACAACAACTAGGGGTGACTATTGAGTTCAAAATTAGTATCACAATAGTATTGCTATAGTAAAGTTGCTATTGGAATAGTATTGCAATAGTCAGAAAACTTTTGCAATACTATCACAATAGCTGTTTTTACAAAGCACCCACCTTTTATTAGACAGTAACTTTGTATTGGTCTTGTAAGATGCTGATTACCTTGTCAATGGCGAGTAAATGATCAAATCAGTTAATTACAGATATTCCCATAAAAAGAATTGGATTTGACCTCATTTTCTGATAAAAACATGCAGAAAAGCAGCATTGTTACTACATTTAGTTCTACTTTCATTTTCAAAAAAGAGGCCCAAGAGGGCCTGTATCACTCCACTGGCTTTAAAATCTTAAGACTTTCATTAAATAAAGCTTACTTTGAATGAATACGTTAACACTCCGAAATCTCCTGAGACCTATTCAATAATGATTAACTGGTTCTGGTCCATATTGCACCAAAATAATCAATCACAATGAACCTGCAACCCTTGACCCATCTTATTAAAACATAAGGTTCAGAAGGAGATGTTGTTCAATGATTTCGGGCTCAAAATAGGCTTGCCTGCCACGCCCATATTTATGGACCAATCAAAATTTCTTGAACAATTTATGTAAATAGTCACCCAAGAAACATTCTGGTAAAAATTCATTGAAATTGGCTGAGTGGTTCCAGAGGGGATATCATTCAAAGATTTCGGGCTCAAAATAAAGCCCACCCTGCCATGCCTAAATTTATGGGCCAATCAAAATTTAGCAAAAAGTTTTTGAAAAGAGACACTCAAGGAACATTCTGGTAAAGTTTCATTGAAATCAGCCAAGTGGTTCAGGAGAAAATGTCATTTGAAAATTTTGGGCTCAAAATAAGACCCACCCTGCCACGCCCATATTTATGGACCAATCAAAATTTCAATATCAATTTAAGAAAAGGGTCACCCAAGGAACATTCTGTTAAAGTTTCATTGAAATCAGCCAAGTGGTTCAGGAGGAGATGTCGTTCAAAGATTTTGGGCTCAAAATAAGACCCGCCCTGCCACGCCCATATTTATTGACCAATCAAAATTTCTTGAACAATTTAAGTACAGGGTCACCCAAGGAACATTCTGTAAAAGTTTCATTGAAATCAGCCCAGTGGTTCAGGAGGAAATGTGGTTCAAAGATTTTGGGTTCAAAGTAAGCCCCGCCCTGCCACACCCATATTTATGGGCCAATCCAAATTTCTTGAACAATTTAAGTGAAGGGTCACCCAAGGAACATCCATGCCAAGTTTCATTGAAATCGGCCCAATGGTTTGGGTGGAGAAGATTTTTAAAGATTTCAAAGTGAAAAAATGCCACGCCCATATTTGGGGGGCCAATCAAGATTCTTTGAACAATTTAAGAAGAGATCCACCAAAGGATCATTTCTACCAAGTTTCGTTAAAATCCGCCCATTGGTTTCGGAGGAGAAGATGTTTAAAGAAAAAGTTTACGCACGGACGCATGCACGCACAGACGGACGGACGCACGACGGACACTCGGCCATGACAATACAGAGGAACAATTGCGATATCTATTGACTTGAAAAATGCTATCGACCTATTGCTATTGCAGGGTAAACTATCACAATACAGCAATAGTTTGACCTATTGTTACACCCCTAACAACAACACTAAGGCTATAGCAATACCTCAGCTTTTCTCCAAAAACAGAAGAGCTAAAAATGCACTGTGAAAATCTTTTCCCAGAAAATAAATGTTGGTGAACAAAAATGTTGATGTATTGGATGTCAGTCAAACAGGAGTTGACTGTATGGGCTTATTTGTGACCTTTTCAACAATTAACATCTGGGCAGTGTTGTGACTCAGATCTACCTATGCATCCACATTCTGATCAGAGTCTACACTAAATCCTTAAAACATAGTTATAGACCTGCAGTCTCTGTTATCAATCTGAGAATATTTTTAATGTGCTTGTAGGATATACGTCACTCTTACTTTAGGCTTATATGGTATAAAAAGGACCATGAGAAGGAAGTGAAGCACCAATACTAATAAAGCTATCTCTGGGTTTCTTCCAGTTGATTTCTAGTTGAATGGGGGATTGCAAGTATCCTTAAAATTCCTGCTGTATTCAGAATACAAACCATAAACCTTTGGTTAAGTCTGGTGTCCTACCACTAGACTATCTAGCCACCCCTTACCTGAATAAGCCCTCCTTCTTCTGGATTTTTAAAGGCCAGCACACTCAACATGAAGTACAGTTTTCTGATCTGACACACGGATAGGTTGTCCAAGAAGTCCAAAACATTCTGAAATAGGAATAAACATCAATGAAAACCATCAATGTACAGTCAATCTTGCTCAAGCGACCACTTCTATTTACCAACCATTTTTATCAAGCAACCGTTCCCCTTCTCCTTCTTTGAATAAACCAAAATGTCTTAAAAAGTGGATATTGACGGTCTAAAAATAAACAAAAATACATCCTTTGTTGTTTAAGCTCATTTAAACCATCTCAATGAGGGAATTGATCATTGTCCGGGATCTGCAGAGACAATTATCAATTCTCACAACCTAGTTAGATATCTTTTCATACAATACACTAAGTACATATTATATTTATCTTATAACCTCTATATGCCTTGTTTTCCTCAATGTTTCTTACAGAAAATGAATGTTTCTAAAAATTACCGTATTATGTCACTGTTCTAAAAATAGGCATGTGAAATCACAAAAAATTTCATTTGGGATGTTATCACACGAATATTTGTATATTTATAAGATAATTTAAGATATACCTTGACCAGTATGGCAAATGGTGCCATTTTATCCAGATACTGATTCACAAGGTCTGTCAGTATTTCTAAAGCTGCGTCCACTTCTCCTTCTATACCAGATCCAACATGGGCCAAAAGGTTACCTACTATCTCCTACAAGATAAACAAGATGTGTTTGTGATACATGAATACCACTGAAATGGCATATTTTTTTTTTTTAGAAATTTGACCTTGACAGATGACCTTGACCTTGTCACATGACCTCAAACTTGGTACCAGCAGATACATATCATTGAGATCTATCATCATGCCAAATACGAGCCTTATATCTTGAATAGTCTTGAAGATATAAGCAATGTTTAGTTTTTTGGTTAAGTTTTATTTATTTGACCTTGACAAACGCATTGACCTTGTCACATGACCTTGACTTTAGTATCAGAAGATGTGGATCATTAAGATCTATCTTGAATAGTCTTGAAAATATTGGCAATGTTAAGTTTTTTGGTTAAGTTTTGCAGGCAGACAGATGTACAGACAAACAAGGGTTAAACAATATTCCCTTTGATCTTTCGATGCAAGGGCATAAAAATAAATAAGGCATTCTTTTTCATTTTCTGGTTTTCAGGAGAGCCAGCACAATTTCTCTCAAACTGAAACGAGAATGAAATTACCTCATATCCATTTTAGTTTTTAAGATTATTTCCAAATGTTCATCAAAGGGTTATAATTCTGTCCAAATTAAATGGATTTTAACAAAATATGACAGTCACATCTTGCCTCAATACTGAACCTATCTAAAATTTGAATGAAATGAGCCTGTGCAAGACATTTCCAAAAGTTTCATGAGAGCATGATCGACAGACATTGATTTTCCTTGGGCAATAATACATTGCATTAAGGTAGTGGTACCATAATAGTTCCCAAACATATCAGAACTCTTAAACTTTCACAATGTTGACCGAGGTTTCCTAATGAAAATCATTAGGAAACATCGGTTAACATTGTTAAAGTTCAATACTTCCAAAACCTTGTAGAACTATTACGGGTCCAATACCTTAAGACTGTTCTATGGTTCTGACAAGAGATTAAGGATCTACATCTATCTTTAGAGGGATGATTTTACAGATGTACAGGCTGATCCTAGTCTTAGCATTAAGGTAGTGGATCCATAATAGTTACGCAATGTTTCAGACCTAATGAACTTTAACAGTGTTAACAAAGGTTTTCTAATGAAATCATTAGGAAACCTTGGTTAATACTGTGAAAGATCTTGAGATTGAAATGTTGCAGAACTATTACGGGTCCACTACCTTAAGCACATTAAGCCATTGGTTCAGTACATTAACTTACTTGTTGATGGTAAGTTTCAAAAGCTGCAAAGCAGAATTTGTACATAGAACTTCCAAAATACGTCACAGGCAGCTCTGGTGATCGTAACAAAATCTCCGATAGACTCAATAAAGATGGGAAATAGGTCTTCAACAACTGAAATGAGAATGACAAATGAACAAATTTGTTTGAAACAGATGCAGAAGATGGGGGCTTCCTTTTTTTTCTTAGTGTTTCTTTATATCTATTATTAAGGAGTCATTGCAAATTATCGAATTAATTTATAGGTGTTAAAATAGTTATGTTTTGACCCCTCTAAATTTTTGTTGTTGTTGTTGTTGAAAATGTCTAACAAGAGGGCCATAGTGGCCCTAAATCGCTCACCTGAGTGAACTGTCAAAAATTGTTCAAAGTAGACGTAGAAAGGATGAAGAATTCTGACCAAATTTCAGGTTGATTGGGTAAAAAATGATGCCTCTACACTGCTTACAAAGTTTTTCTAATATTTGATACTATGATCTAGTTTTTGACCCCACTTGACCCAATTTCAAACTTGACCTAGATTTCATCAAGACAATCATTCTGACCAATTTTCAGATTAATTGAGCAAAAAATATGGCTTTCAGAGTGTCTACAAAGTTTTTCTATGATTTGACCTAGTGACCTCGTTTTTGACCCCACTGGACCCAATTTCCAACTTGACCTAGATTTTATTAAGAATATCATTCTGACCAATTTTCAGGTTGATCGAGCAAAAAATACGGGTTTGAGAGTGTCTACAAGGTTTTTCTAAGATTTGACCCCATGACCTCATTTTTGACCCCACTTAACCCAATTTCAAACTTGTCCAAGATTACATCAAGACAATCATTCTGACCAAATCTAAGGTTCATCGGAAAAATAATGTGGCCTCTAGAGTGTCTACAAGGTTTTTCTAAGATTTGACCCTGTGACCTTTCTTTTGACCCTACTTGACCCAATTTTGAACTTCTTCGAGATTTTATCAAGACAATCATTCTGACTAAATTTCAGGTTGATCAGGCGAAAAATAAGGCTTCTATAGTGTCTACAAGTTTTTTCTAATATTTGACCCCATGACCTCATTTTTGACCCCACTTGACCCAATTTTGAACTTGTCTGAGATTTTATCAAGACAATCATTCTGACCACATTTCAGGTTGATCGAGCAAAAAATATGGCCTCTAGAGTGTCTACCAGGATTTTTCAAATTTTTGGATCCTTGACCTCATTTTTGATCCTACTTGACCCAATTTCGAACTTGTCTGGGATTTCATCATGACAATCATTCTGACCAAATTTCAGGTTGATCATACAAAAATATGGCTTCTAGAGTGTCTACAAGGTTTTTCTTAGATTTGACCCCCTAACCTCATTTTTGACCCCACTTGACCGAATTTCGAACTTGTCCGAGATTTTATCAAGGCAATCATTCTGACCAAATTACAGGTTGATTGGGCAGAAAATGTGGCCTCTAGAGTGTCTACAAGGTTTTTCTAAGATTTGACCCTGTGACCTTTCTTTTGACCCTACTTGACCCAATTTTGAACTTGTCCAAGATTTTATCAAGACAATCATTCTGACCAAATTTCAGGTTGATCAGGCGAAAAATAAGGCTTCTAGAGTGTCTACAAGTTTTTTCTAATATTTGACCCCATGACCTCATTTTTGACCCCACTTGACCCAATTTTGAACTTGTCTGAGATTTTATCAAGACAATCATTCTGACCACATTTCAGGTTGATCGAGCAAAAAATATGGCCTCTAGAGTGTCTACCAGGATTTTTCAAATTTTTGGATCCTTGACCTCATTTTTGATCCTACTTGACCCAATTTTGAACTTGTCTGGGATTTCATTATGACAATCATTCTGACCAAATTTCAGGTTGATCATACAAAAAATATGGCTTCTAGAGTGTCTACAAGGTTTTTCTTAGATTTGACCCCCTAACCTCATTTTTGACCCCACTTGACCGAATTTCGAACTTGTCCGAGATTTTATCAAGACAATCATTCTGACCAAATTACAGGTTGATTGGGCAGAAAATGTGCCCTCTAGAGTGTCTACAAGTTTTTTCCAATATTTGACCTAGTGACCTTATTTTTGACCCTACTTGACCCAATTTTGAACTTGTCCAAGATTTCATTAAGACAATCATTCTGACTAAATTTCAGGTTGATCCGACAAAAAATATGGCTTCTAGAGTGTCTACAAGGTTTTTCTTAGATTTGACCCCATGACCTCATTTTTGACCCTACTTGACCGAATTTTGAACTTGTATGAGAGAGATTTCATTAAGACAATCATTCTGACAAAATTTCAGGTTGATCAGGCAAAGAATATGGCTTCTAGAGTGTCTACAAGGTTTTTCTAATATTTGACCCCGTGACCTCATTTTTGACCCCACTTGACCCAATTTCGAACTTGTCCGAGATTTCATCGAGACAATCATTCTGACCAAATTTCAGCTTGATTGGACAAAAAATGTGGCCTCTAGAGTGTCTACAAGGAAAATGTTGACGACACAAGACGGACATCACTTGACCATAAAAGCTCACCTTGAGCACTTCGTGCTCAGGTGAGCTAAAAATACCTCCAATAGACCATCTTGTCATGATTGAGAATCAAGGCCTAAGGTTATTAAACCTTTTTCCTGCTCAACTGTGAATTTTCTCAAATTTAGAATTGAAATAAATGTATGAACATAAAAGGTAATTTAAATAAGTTGTTTTTATAACAACTTGTTAATACTTTCTTTTATGTTCATACAATTAAATTAGTATTACAACAGAATTAGGACTTTCATCTGAAGTTGAAATTAGAGAAAATTTTGTGTTGAAAATGAGAAAAGTTTTATAACCTCAGGCCCAGTAGTAAGCTTTCTAAGTAAATAATGATGAGCACATTCACAACTGTATGTATACGGTTTGACAGACAGCCTGAAGAACAATAAAATCTATGTAAAATCTTGTATCTATGTACGTACCTGAGCCCTGTGTTTAAATATGTCCTTCAGATATGCTGAGGTGAAGCAGCCTGATCTAATCTTGTTCCTAAACACACTTTCTACCACCTTCTTTCTGGGTGTGCCATGTAAAATCAACAAGATGAATAAATCTATCACTTTATGCTCTTCTGGTAACTTGACTGACTCCAATGACTGAAATATCAGGAGAGGGTCTACTGTATTTCATCTAATAATAGTGCCCTCCCTTATAATAGCACACCTACATATATAATTAATAGAATAATAAATTCTTACCGTTGTTTATTAAAAATTTAACCACATAATTTTTCCGATGAACCTTAGATTTGGTCAGAATGATTGTCTTGATGTAATCTTGGACAAGTTTGAAATTGGGTAAGTGGGGTCAAAAATGAGGTCACTGGGTCAAATCTTAGAAAAACCTTGTAGACACTCTCAAACCCGCTAAAGCTCTCATGGATTATTCATTGAGCCTAAGAATTCAGAAAAGTGGTTAAATGTTCAATAAATAACGGTAAGAATTTGTTATTCTAATTCTATCATGTCCAATATTTTATTTTTCCATTGGAAATAAACTTGGATATACCACGTTCAAAACAACTGCGGATTATTTTCATATGATTATTCACGCTATTCCTTTTTTACCAAAATAAGCCACGGTAAGCAATGATAGTCTACTGATTCTTTTGGATTTGGCTCTAAATTTAAAAATGAAAAATGAACAAAATGTCACAATCAATTATTCTTAATTCGTTTGCGCCAATTTTGATATACAAACATACGTATTTATCACACTATCATCAATCCCAGATTTCAAGTGGGCCAGGGATCCATTTTTCCAGCATCATGTGAACTTTAGTGGGCGGGTAGATAAAACTAAGCGGTACCTCAAATGCCAAAATAAGAAAGAGTATTTAACAATCAAATAAACTATGAACCGTATTTAACATACCTTAAGAATTAAAAACAAATGCTATGGATTTTCTTGTCGATTGCCCATCTTCACTTTATTTTCACGATTTCGTTGTTGTGAAGTTAAAAGCAACCATCAAATCAATGTCATCCTGGTTACTTATCACAAGGTGAACATAGATTATGACTAGAAACAAGTTCCTGTCTATAAAAGATACTCCTCAGTTGAGTAATGCCTAAGTTTTAATACGTCAATCCCATCCGGATAAAGTAAACTTGTGTAAACAATACTCATCATAATTTTAAACTACATCACGAACTACGTCATCGATAAAATGTAATTGGCCCAAGTTAATTTGAGAGTCATATAAAGTATAATACCACTACACTTATTTGACAGCCTTTAAATATGCCAACATTCTTTACCTATTGTGACATCAATAAAGATTTGTACATGGGCAGAATGTAACAGCCACTCTGAACTTTTTTCGACGATTGACGCCCATTTAACCACGATGCGACTGCATGCTTTGTATATGCATAAAATCATGTGCCATGATAGAATATTACTTCAACTTCAAATGCTTTAATTTAAAGGACTTTTTTGAGACTTCTCTAATTTGAGGCAAATTTCTTCTAAACATTCGTTTAAACAATTGTTTAGGGGAAATTCAGACTGAAATTAAATACTTTCAAGCATTTTCAGTAGTCAAGCAAATAAAACAACTTGGTACATCCCCTACAACAGCTCATTCCACACATTTTCCAAAAAATTAGGGCTCGACCCCTTCCCCTAAGGATAAGACAAGAGGACCCTGAGGGCCCTAAATCGCTCACCTGATATTTCAAGTAAATTATCATTAAGACTCCATTTCCTACAATATGGCATGAACCTTCCCATTTTCAACAGAGTTCATTCTTGTGACCTGGCAAACATTTTGATCAAGTTTCATGAAGATTGGACTTTATTTGTGGCGTTTGGAGCTCTTACGAGAAAATTGTCATTAAGGCCCCTTTTCCCATGATATGGCACGTATACTTCCCATTTTCAAATGAGTTCATCCTCATGACATAACAAACATTCTGACAAAGTTTCATGATGATTGGACCATATTTGTGGCTTCTAGAGAGTAAACAAAACAAGAGGGCCGTTGGCCCTGGGTCTCTCACCTGAGAAAAAAGCTTCATTACCTAGGTATGTCCATGCAACCACAGAAAAAGAGATTTTCACTTATTCAATCAGATAACATTTGAAATAATCCTCCCCCCCCTCTGCTCCTCCCCTGGTCATTATTTATTTAAGCTTTTTTCATAAAAGGTCTGTGATCAGCTAATCTATGCCAGATATACAGGCTGAGTCTGAGACTTTCAAAGTTTTCTTTAATGAGTTGATCAATCCATGTCAAATATAAAGGCTGTAGGGATTCAAAATTCTCAACAAAGCACTCCCCCTCCCCCAAGATGCTCTGCACCTGGTGAATCTACATATCTCCATATGCTGATCATTCATAACAATATTCAAGTCTGTAGGACTCCTGGTTCATTAGAAGAAGTTTAAAGATTTCAAAAATGATCCAAAGTACTACCCCCTCCCAAAGACACTCAGCACCTGGTGACCCTACAGTCATGATTTTAGCTATTTTTATTAATGTCAATATATTGATCACCCATTACAATTTTCAAGTCTGTAGGGTTCCTGATCCAGGAGAAGAATAAGGTTAAAGTTTTCAAAATTGATCCAAAGTACTACCCCCTCCCCCCTAATGCTCCGCATCTGGTGGCCCTACATTCATGCTTTTAGCTATTTTATTTAAGATCCATATGCTTATCATCCATGCAAATATTGAAGTCTGTAGGGCTTCTGGTTCATTAGAAGATGAAGGTTAAAGTTACAAAATTTTCACAAAAGTACTACCCTCTCCCCCCTGGTGCTCCGCCCCTGGTGGCATTACAGTCATGATTTTAGCTATTTTTATTAATGTCTATGAGCTGATCCTCCATGCCAATTTTCAAGTCTGTAGGGCTTGTGGTTCGGAGAAGAAGAAGGTTAAAGATTACAAAATTTACCCTAAGTTCACCCCCTCCCCCCTGGTGCTCCGCACCTGGTGGCCCAAAAGATATGATTTTAGCTATTTTAATTCAGGTCTATGAACTGATCATCCATGCCAAGTTTTAAGTCTGTAGGACTACTGGTTGAGAAGAAGAAGAATTTTAAAGATTTTCTTAAAATTTCACTGTTTGTTGCCATAGCAACCAGAGTTTTTCATGGATTTCAATTCTTTTAGCTATATTTGAAGGGGACCACCTAAGCAACATTTCTGTAAAATTTGGTGTAAATTGGCCAAGTAGTTTAGGAGGAGATGTCGTTTAAAGAAATTGTTGACGGACGCCGGACGCCGGACGACGACCGACGGACGGACGCCGGATGAAAGGTGATCACAATAGCTCACATGAGCACTTCGTGATCAGGTGAGCTAAAAATTGTCATTAAGATGCCTTTTCCTGTGATATGGCACCGATCCTTCCCATTTTCAATAGACTTCATCCTCATGACCTAACAAACATTCTGACCAAGTTTCATGAAAATTGGACCATATTTGTGGCTTCTAGAGTGTAAACAAAAAAATTGTCATTAAGGCACCTTTTCCCGTGATATGGCATGGATCCTTTCCATTTGAGCAATTTTCATAAGAGACCAACCAAGGAATATTTCTGCCAAGTTTGGTTGATTTTGACCCATAAGTTTAGGAGGAGATGTCGTTTAAAGAAATTGTTGACAAAATTGTCATTAAGGCGCCTTTTTCCGTGATATGGCATGGATCCTTCCCATTTTCAATAGACTCCATCCTCAAGACCTAACAAACATTCTGACCAAGTTTCATGAAGATTGGACCGTATTTGTGGCTTCTAGAGTGAAAACAAGAAATTTGTCATTAAGGCCCCTTTTCCGTTGATATGGCACGGATCCTTTCCATTAGAGCAATTTTCATAAGGGACAACCCAAGGAATATTTCTGCCAAGTTTGGTTGATTTTGACCCATAAGTTTAGGAGGAGATGTCGTTTAAAGATATTGTTGACAAAATTGTCATTAAGGCGGTTTTTTCTGTGAAATGGCAGGGATCCTTCCCATTTTCAATAGACTTCATCCTCATGACCTAACAAACATTCTGACCAAGTTTCATGAAGATTGGACCATATTTGTGGCTTCTAGAGTGAAAACAAGAAATTTGTCATTAAGGCCCCTTTTCCTGTGATATGGCACGGATCCTTTACATTTGAGCAATTTTCATAAAGGACCACTCGAGGAATAATTCTGCCAAGTTTGGTTGATTTTAACCCATAAGTTTAGGAGGAGATGTCGTTTGAAGAAAAAGTTGACGCCGTGACGGACAGACGGACAGATGGACAGACGGACGCCGGACAACGATCGATCACAATGGCTCCCTTGAGCACTTCGTGCTCAGGTGAGCTAAAAAGCCCCTTATTATGACCAATTTGTCATGATGAGCATTTGTTTACATAAAGGTATTGAACCCTAACAGTTCTGCAAAATTTCAGAAGTAATTAACTTTAACAGTGTTAACCAGGGTTTCCTAATGATTTCATTAGGAAACCCAAGTTAGCAAAGTGAAAGAAAATGAGTTTGGAAATGATGGGGAGCCAACCTGTTTCTAAATGAGATCATAAAGGTAGCAGACTATTCTCAAGCTATAAGGCAAGTTTATACTCCTACCTTTATCAAGGCATCTCCCACTTGTTTCTGAAATCTCACAGCTGACTTAATTACATCAAGTATCAAACTCTCTGTGTCCTGTTTTTCTCTGTAAAACATGTTTGGATGAAGTTTAACAATGCTATTATTTCTTGACCTCTTAGTCATTATAAGCTTCTGGTGGCCTAGTAATTTATGTAAACACTGGAAAGGTGGCATTTTGATGAAAATATCCCAAAATCTGTTAATAGTAAATAGTAAATAGATTGATACAATGAGGTTTGAGTATATTCACTATTTCAATAATTCAAGTAATGTTACGAATACATACCCTTGTTTTGATCCTCTAGAACTATTGATAGTGGATGAGTCAAACTCTAGATTAGCTCTAAGCTCAGTAACAACCTGAAAGATCATTTTGATCACTTTCACAGAGCTACAAATAGAGGGGGTATTTTGGATTTCAATTATAGCCCCCGTCTGCACAAGTAAATAAAGTGTTATTTCATGAACTTTCTTTGAATAATAATTCTTGATTTAGTCTTATGAAAGATGAGTTACTTAAAATCACAGATCAATCGACAAACGGTGGCTTTTTTAAGAAACGCATAATCTGCCGAGTAAGAATAAGTAAATGAGATTTTGTTGACGTGAAATATGCCTTCGTGAAGGAGCAGTAAAGTGCTCTATTCAAATTGGAGTCCCAAATGATAGGGGTCATAATTATTCATCAAGTTAGGCCTATATTTAGATCATGGCATCATAATCATTTTCATTTACACTCATTGTCTTGCGTTTCTGAAATGTTCACGAACATAGGCAGGGGCTTTAAATTATTTCAACAATACTTGAACAAATCCTATATTGTCTTGTTGAGACAAATCAAGAGGAGACCATTCAAATAAGTACCCACAACAAAGGGTTTTAATGAGAAATAGATTTAATTAACACTTTCCTGTTTAATCCCTGGATTTTATGTCCCTGTAATTTTATAAATAAGAAAACATTGTGGAAAAAGAAGAAATTGCTTGTAACAAGCAATTTCTTCTTTTTCAACAATATTTTCTACCCTACTGAATGGTTACTTTTCAAATTAAGTCCACTTTAAATTTTCGTCTGCAAAAGCTTTGAATTTGGACAGGTCTAAAACTTAGCAAAACAGGAAAGGATTAAGACTGGAAATATCCCCCTCTTTTCTGTACCTCTGCCTTTCAATATAATGTGGACAAAGGAGACTAAACATGTCATTACTCTTGAAACTATTCAAATTTCCTCAATATCAACCAGTGCTTTCCTCAGAGCAAGATTCTTAAGATTCTAATTGAGATTTTTGAGATAAATCATTTGGTAGAGCGAGATTTTTAAGCCACTAAATAAGAATCTTAAGAAACCTAAATGAGGAAACAAAGCTTGCTTGGCATTGGCTTAAACAAGTAGTATTAATGATGTTGAATGTTTTCACTCAAATTATCTTTCCTAGCCTCCAGCTTCTATCCCACATAGGTCTATGATTAGCAACCCATTGTATATTCTTGCTTGCTCATGAACCCGGAATATACTTGCTTTGACAGGAGCTGTAGACCAACATCAGCCTGCACATATGTGCAGTCTGATGATAGTCTACACCACCTGTTTCTCACTTTCAAACCATAATTGTCAATAGATTTAGTTTTTCAAATAAAAATTGACCTACAGTAAGTACTTTTGGTGCTTTTTGCCCATTGATTTTGATGAAAATATTTAGCCAAAATTTATTCAGCATGACAAGGGTTAAATAATAGTTTCCTGTATGAACTCTTCGAAAATTACCAACTTATAAACATAATTTTATTTTGGTGTGTCTTATTTTCACTGCCTATCCTAGGTGGTGAAAATAAGATAAACAAAAATAAAACCAATACATTTTTAGTAAAAGTGCAAAAAACAAGACCGTGCAAAATTATCCAAAAGTATGGTATAACAGTTGACAAATGGCTGGCCACCCCTCTTGACTGCTAACAAGAATGGCCATTGGCCACCAAGCCCTGCCCTGAGGCATTGTTTACAAAGATTGCAAAATGCCACAAGTACTATTTTGAAACTGTTACAAGATTCATGTAGACAATCACTTTCAGATTATTTCAAACAGATTCAATCCAATGGCTTAGTTTTTTACCCGCCTAGACCCAATTTTGAGCTTTGACTGATTGAACAGTATTTCAACACATTAAAAAGCCAAAAATGGTGCAGCTTGAGTGCACTCATGTCTTTTCTAAAAATAATTCCTGTGACCAAGTTATTTTATCCAACCTGACCCAATTTTGAACACAGAGGCATCATGTAGACCAAGTTTCAACACATTTGAGCCAAAAATGTGGCCTCTTGAGTGCACACAAGTTTTTTTTTAAGGTTTACCTTTGTGACAAAGTTTTTCATCCAAGTTGACTCAATTTGGCACTCATCCCAAATATCATTTGGACAAACAATTTGTTTTTGACCAAGTCTCAAGACATTTGAGCCAAACATGTGGTCTCTTGAGTGCACGCCAGATGCATGCCAGACAGTGCCCGATCACAATAGCTCATTTAGAGCGCTTCATGCTAAGCTGAGATTAAAAGGCAGTCTTAGATGTCAAATGCCTACTGGTACTTTACAGCTTATTCAAAAACTGTATTAAATACAATTTATTTCACTAAAAACAAAATCCTACACACCTCTAAAGCATCCTGTGCAGTAACAGACTGTAACAAAAACTTCACAGACACTGGTAAATCATCTAATTCTACAGCTGTTAGGGAATGTAAAACAGTTTCTCTCACCTGTGAAAACAAAAGGTTGTAAAAACATTACACCTCAGAAAAGGCAGGTTTTCTAAAGTTTTACCTTCACATTTGACCTTGAAATAGGCATCAGTGTCAGAGATAATATAGTTGTATAGCAGTGTTTGACACTAAGGGGGTTCGAGACTCCTTATATTGTGGGCAGGACTCCTTACTTTGCATGTTAGGAGTCTGATGGACACATTAGTAGTAGAATATTTCCTCAAACAAATGATAAGAGAAAATCCTTCAAGTTTGTTCTCATTAACTCTATTTTTCAAAGTTAGAAGAAAATTAGATTGTTGCATATAACAATTGGCTGTATCTACTTATCATTTTGAAAAAAACATCTTATAATTCTGAGAAAATTATTGTGGAAAAAGAAGAAATTGCTTTTATAGCAAGCAGTTTCTTCTTTTTCACACTTTTCTCCCCAAAATATGAGAATTTGGTCTCCCATATTTTAGCCTGGACTCCATGATTTCATTAGTTGGGAGTCTGACTTCTCTTAGAAGTTTAGTATAAAACCCTGTATATTCCATCAAAAATAATCTAAAACATTTACAAATATACAGTGATCCTATTTTGAGGATATTTCTTAGGTCACTTAGTTATTTTGGATTCTTGATAACAATATCTGTGGTAATCAATTTGAACGACTTCAACAGTTAAATTCTAAATTGAGGTTTAGTTTTATGCATTTTTTTTATTTGTTTAAGGGTTATACTTTTAACCTTAAATTTCATACAATGAATGATGATGGATATCTTGAAACTTCTTACTGAAATGGAGATCAAGAAGCAAGGATTTATAAGTCACAGATTTACTATAGAATAATTAAACAATACCCAGGGTCAAAAGACCATTTAATTCAGGGAAGTGTTAAATAGATTATAATCGTTTATTTCAGTGTAAAATAGATTAATATTTCATTGAGTGAACAATAAAAGCTATATTTTCGTGGGTCAAAATATAGCTTTTGTTGTTCACAAAATGAATTACAAACCCATCTCACTCAAAAAAACAAGCGATTTTTCTATTTCTTTAATGCATAAATGTGACGGAATGTGAAAAATCTAGACCAATTTTTCTTTAAGCGCATTATTTTGCACGTCATTGCTATGCACTGTTCATGATGACGTCATTTTTTTAGCTCTATTTTGATGATGTCAGATAAGGTGAAATGAACAAAAGTGGGGTATATGTTTTTGATAATTTTCTGGTAAGGCGGAGAGAGTATCAAAATGATAATGTACTGTTATTCCTCCATAAACCATTAAAAATTATTAAAGAAAAAAGTAACTATTGACATGGTAAAGAAAATGTGATATACCTCGACTACAAGTTGTGGTGTAAGACGTAAGTTTGCCATGGTGTCAAGGATAGGCACAGTCAGCTGTTTGTTCTCATTTAGAATTTCTCTGTAAAACACAATAGATATATGCACACTTTGGTTAAGAGTATTTAGGCAGGGTTTTAAGGGATGTAGGTTTTACAAATTTGAGACTCTCTAATAGGTACCCAGGACCCTCAAAACTATCTGATGTGATTCACAAAGACCCTCATGGGTTCAACTTCAGAAACGAATAGAAGACTGTTTAAAACAGTCTTCAATTCTCTCCTGAAGTTGAGCACTTAATAGTCTGAAGTCATTATATGTCCAATATTTGTATGACCTTGAACCAGGGAATAGCTTTAAATTCATATAAAACCAAGATTATTGCTTAAAAAAATATTCCATATCTTAAGCCAGGACTCCTAAACTTTAAGAATGGACCCCCAAGATTACAATTATTGAGTCCTTTAGACCATGTTTTGTTGATGGCAGACTTAAACCCTGTTTAGGCAATGCTACAATCAATATTTATTTAAAGCTCTATGGTGATATTTTAGGAGGAGTAAAACTCAAGGTACCTTCTTTATCAGTCAGTGTGTTAAATCTGGAATCCAATAACACAGACTTAGTTCTAGAGTTGAGTTATTCTTTTTAAGAGAAGAAAATAATATTTGTTGATTTCATCGAAGTATAAAACCAAAAGCCTAATCTCACTGTTCAAATATTCAAAGAGGATTCATACATGAGTGTATTTTGGTTTATAAATTCATACCTTCATGAAATCAACAAGATGTGTTTGTGAAACACGAATGCCCCCGTAACGGCTGTTTTTTCAAAGTTTGACCTTGACAGATGACCTTGACCTTGTCACATGACCTTGACTTTGGTACCAGCGGATGCGGATCATTGAGATCTATCATCATGCCAAATATTAGCTTTGTATCTTGAATAGGCTTGAAGATATTGGCAAGGTTAAGTTTTCAGGTTAAGTTTTTGGACAGACGGACGGACGGACAGACGGACACGAGTAAAAAAATATGCCCCCGATCTATCGATGCGGGGGCATAAAAAAAATCTCTATACCTTATAATTCAATATGCTTAAGCAAAAATATGAAGATTTGTCAAAAATGAAACTGAATACTAATGGGACTAGTCTGTGCAGACCCTTAAAAAGTAGCTGCTGGTTTTTTAATTGATAAATAAAACCAACTTATCATCCAATCAGAATACACAAATCTCGTTTTGACCAAACTTCAATTATTCAACATTGCAGTGGAGAAATATTATGTGATAATTCCTGCCAAATATCAAAACTCTAGGATAAATACTTAATGGGGATAAGCATCAGATACCTTGAAACACTTTAAAGCTTTCATTAAGGTAGGGGGGACAGTAATAATCCCGCAACAAACAGAACTGTTGATCTTTCACTATGTTGACTTAGGTTTCATAATGAAAGCATTAGGAAATCTCGGTCAACACTGTTAAAATCATTATTTTCCAAACAATCTGGAACTATAATGGGTCCAATACCTTAAATGATGCATGGAAATTTAGGACCTTTCCTATCTCATATCAAATAACAAGATGTGTTTGTGAAACACGAATGCCCCAGTAACAGCAATCTCTCGATAAGGCCAAGGTTAAGTTTTCGGACAGACAGACGGACGGACAGACAGACGGACGAGCAGACAGACAGACGGACATGAGTAAAACAATATGCCCCCCATCTCTTGATACGGGGGCATAAAAAATACCATGTATACCTTAAAGAGTCAGCTACTGTGGAATGTTCAGTATCCTGTATCACATATGGTACACACATAATTATCTCCCTTTGAACATCTTGGTTTGTTACTGTAATCATTTCAAGCAATTTACTTGTAAGCTCCTGTAATGATATTGATTTTGAAGCTCAAAATTTGTTATCTATAGCATATCTGTTAAGGGTTATGATTTCATTTTAGACAGATGAGCATATATCCATAGGTACTTACAATAGATTTTCATTGACTCCACAAGTGCTTTAAAAGCTTTCAGCTGTTTGTTTTTTTATCTAACTACAAAAAATTCCACCTGCATATCATAATAAATGTTGCTAATGTACTCAACCCATAAGTTTTTTTTTAATCATCTTATTAGATGGACTTCAATTTGTTGCCAGCAATTACATACAACTTGAGCCAATTCATCTTGTTGGTTGGTGGTTTAAAAATAGCAGTGCATAAAATGTATGTTTTGGGGTTGTTATAGACATACATTAACAGGCAAAACGGCTGCGTTAACTGAAGATAAAGTGGACTAATCAGTTAATTCAGAAACTGTTAATGCCTGGTTTTATTTACTTAGATATCCCTGATCTGGGCCTAGAACCTTTTATCAATTCTAAGGGCACTCGTCTTTTTTTTCGTTGTTACCATAAACATTAATTTGGTGTTAACATAAGCTCTGAAACCCCAAAAAAGTTTTAACTCACAAGTTAGTTCTTCCCACCCAAACATTTTCAGGTAAAATGAAATCCCCTATAATAGTTCAAAACACACACACCTTACTATTTACAATGTTGTCTAACCACTGAAACTGTGTGAGTAGTAAATGTGGGAGGTTTACTTTCTGGCCTTGTTCTAGGATGCTGCTACTGAAAACATAATGTTGAAAATGTGACCATACATGTTAAATACGACTGTATATTTCTGTAAAATAAATATTGAAATAAGGTGTCACAAGATACAGCCGTTACACTGCTGGATGTCAAAGTATGCAAAACAACAAAGGGAAATAACTAAAAGATTAATTGATTGAATCAATCTCAACATTTTTTTAATTATATCGTGGCAGCTGGAGCACCTTACAATGGATTCCTAGTATTTCTCTCACCAGTACTACCATCACATACTTTCCTAGCCTCTAGCTGCTATCTCACATAGGTCAAATATTATCAACCCATTGGTGACAGACTAATAGTCAGAAAGAATGAGTGCCGCTGTCAGGGATAGAACCCAGTTATGAGAGGAAAATAGTTGCCAAACAAGTAGGACATAAGGTGACAGAGCTATACTCTGAACAAAGAAGTGGATGCAGCCTATATAGTATTTAGATTTCAAAACAGATATTCTTTCCAGGGTAAATACTAATTCAAACCTATGAAATAGGTTAGGGTTAAATTTCATAGGTTTGAAAACAAAATCACTGATATTTTGTATGTTCGTATAAGGTTTATCACTAGTTTCAA
The DNA here is from genome assembly GCA_948146395.1 of Fragum whitleyi. Lineage (NCBI taxonomy): Eukaryota > Metazoa > Mollusca > Bivalvia > Cardiida > Cardiidae > Fragum > Fragum whitleyi. Next base: position 65,335,316 of record OX411550.1, read on the forward strand.
CATTGTTGCAGTTATTAAGGCTGGTGGTTTACCCATGGTTTCCTGTCATTTCTCACATCTTTAAAATCACAATATTTATCCGAGGCAGCGGCTACTCTTCCTAGTCAAATGTCAGATGAAAGAAGGCCAATCCAGGATCAAACTTAACCCTTGTCGTGCTGATCCCCAAATATTCCTGCTTTCCCAGGAGGTAAGGACAAACATCAGCCTGCACATATGTGCAGTCTGATCTTTGTCCATACCACCTGATTTTCCTTTTTAAACCAGAAAAGTTTCAGAAATTATATTTTCAAAATCAAATGCCAACTCATAATTAGGAAATACAGAGCTTTCAGTACTTTGATTTATATATATATAATTTTTCCAAGGTTTTTTATCCGGCATGACCAGGGCTAAGACCCCATACTTGACAGTCCACCAACTAAGAGAGCTAAGAGAGCTGACATTTTGTTTTGAGGTGAAGGTGGAGAGTTAAATGAAGTTATAATCAGCAAACCTACTCTTCATCCCCCATAAACTCTGGAAGCTTTTCTAGTAGAACTGTCATCATTTCAGACTGAAATAAACATAGAAAGGTTTCATAGTAAATATTTTTTTCTTAAGATTCACATTTTAAAGGGTCAAATGACTCATATTTCCAACATGGTCTAAACTCTTTCTAGATGTTTCCATGTACAATTGAGAGAGAAGCAATGGATCCTGACCACTGCTACGGAACTTTAACAGTGTTTACAGAGGTTCTCTAATAATTTTCATTTGGAAGCCTCGGTCAACATTGTGAAAGTTCATGACTTCTGAAATGTTGCGGAACTATTACAGTTCCATTACCTTTAAGCAACCTGGCTGATAGGGCTCAAACCTACAACAATCCAATTACAAGTCCAGTGGGCTAACAACTTCAGCCCGATTACCAAACAAATCAAACACTAAATAGTGTTTTTCTTTAAAGATTGATATCAACATTATTCATATCATATCACAGCAATTAATCAATCATAAGAAAGGCATAAATGACTGTGTCAAAAAAACAAACTAGTTAGGTTTTTGCACAGACAGCACATGTCCAGCCTGAAAATGTTTTACCTTAAAACCTTGACCTTAGAACCACAGCCATAACTAATCTAAATGGCACTGTCACCCCTTGTGGTGAACATCCCTGCCAATTATTTAGAAGACCACAAATAAATGAAGTTTTGCTTGCTCCTTTCAAAAGTCAACCTAGAATTTCGTTATAAGAATATCTTCTCATTATAGGAATCAGTGAAATTATTTTCAAATTCATTTATAATATGACCTACATTGCCGGAGTTAAATACCCCCCTTGAATATTTTTCATATTACACGAGTGTTATTACACTAGTGGAATAACTATGCAAATGAGCTCAGAGAGAATAGCAATGCTATCTTGTTACCGCGAAAATGACGTCATAATGTATGTTTTGTGACGTCTGTTTTAAACAGCGTTATTAGTTGAAAATTGATGAATTTAAAGAATAATGGCGATTTTTTGCAAAAAGTGGGTTCATATCAGAGCTACAGATAATTTTTTGTCTCAAAGGGTTTTTACCCCCTAATTTTTTCTGTAATGCTGATTTATAATGCACCAATGCTGACAAATATTCTAGGAACAATGATTTTATTATTATATGAATTATTCTCATCTTAAATTGTTACAAACCAATTTAGCTATTAACATATTGAATATCTTTGAGAAATACTTTACAAATACCCTGCTAATTATCTATGTCACAACTCAAATTATAACATTTAATGGATTTTAAGCTGCTGCAAGTTATTTCAAATTGTCTATCAGTTGCTGTTATTTTCATCATCATAAATAGTTGGACATTTGTTGAGCTAGACCTTTTTGACAGCTCACACTAAACAAGCTGATATTCTTCAGAATCACCCATTCATGTTTAAAGCTATTAGTTCTAAAATTTTCATTATTCCTTTTCAGTTCATACAATCTTTTACATTATTTCTGTTAAGTTAAATCAAACTGATCTCTTTTCACTTTGCCGTCAATTAAAAAACATATAAAGTAGATCTATCAGTGTTTTCAGTGCTTTGATTCAAAAGTGTAGAATCCAAGATTAACAAGGCTAAAAAATGTCTTTTTAAGTCACATTTACGATCACTTGTGGTTTTCATTAAAAATTAACAGACATTACCGGTATTTGATGGGTCGAACAATCTTGGGTACGAATAAGCAGAAAATCAATTTAGTCATTGTGCTTTTCAATCTGAGAAAATACGAAAAATTTAAGGTAAAATAAGACTAGAAACCAACTTTTAAAAATTAATTCTTAAATCATATCTTTTTCCTCTTTATTGGTGCAATTTGTAAAAGAGAATTTGCGCACTAGCGGTACCGAAAGTCTTAAAGAAACTGTTTATTGCTGGGATCTAAATCCATGTGAAAAGTTGAAGATTAATGATTGTTTCCGTGAGAAAGTTGATCGGAATACTATTTTAAAGGTGAAAGAAAGGGTAAACTGTTAAAACAGATTGTTTAGAAAATAGTGTCGGGCACTCGGAACAGAATGGTTAAATTTTCCGGACCCGACAGTCTTTTGCCATGACTGAAAAGGCTGTTTACTTTTGTCAACTTTTCGTTTTGAACTCGCCAATGTTGAGATGTCATTTACAATATTTCGTTTTGGGAATATGAAGTCTAGCTTTTCTTTCATTATTCAAATAGCAAAATTTGAGAAGACAGAAACCAATAATTGACAAGTTCGATAAGTGTTCCGGCGTCATATGTTACGAAAATACGCATTAAAAACCATTGGTTATGCTGATTGACGATTTGAAATGTGTTATTGTACCCCCTTGAATATCTTCAAATGCGTTTTTGTTGATTTTAAATGCGTTTTCACGCAAAAACGCATCTTATCTGTAGCTCTGTCATATTATAAATATAATATAAAATTTGTGCATATAAAATACAGAATTTATTATACTCGTTATCTAAAACAGATAAAAACTTGGCACAGCCTCATTTTTATCTGTTTAAAGATGACTCATGTATAAATTCAGTATTCAATGACCACTCATTCAATATCCTCTAACTATAAAACAATGAGGGAGTTACCAATATTACCTGAATAGGATCAATTCCTAATAGAACCTTGACTAGACTGCCTTGAAATCCACCTCTAGCACTGAAAAAGAATTTATTTGTTATGTAAACCAATAAACAAGAGGGCCAGAATTGGCCAAAATAAGCCCCACCCTGCCAACCCCATATTGATGGGCCAATCAAAATTTTGTGAACAATTTTTGAAAAGGGTCATCCAAGGAACATTCTGAAAAAAAAATCATTGAAATCAACCCAGTGGTTTACGAGGAAATGCCTTTCAAAGATTTCTGGGTCAAAATAAGCCCCGCCCTGCCACGCCCATATTCATTGGCCAATCAAAACTTGGCTAACAATTTTTGGAAAGGATCACCCAAGGAACATTATGGTTAAGTTTCATTGAAATTGGCCCCATGGTTCAGGAGGAGATGTCGATCAAAGATTTTGGGCTCAAAATAAGCCCAGCCCTGCCACACCATAATTATGGACCAATCAAAATTTAGCGAACACTGGCAAAGTTTCATTGAAATCGTCCAAGCAGTTCAGGAGAAGAAGAAGATTTTAAGATTGTTGACGACAGACAACACATGACGGACTCAGGGTCACCCTAAAAGCTCCCCTTGAGCACGTTATCCTCAGGTGAGCTAAAAATCTGCCAAGTGTAACTAGTAAAAGACAAACATAATGAGAAAGGAGACTTTTTTATTTTGTTTATTTCTCCTTTCTCAATTTTTTTTCTTTTCTAAATACAAACAAATACTTTGTGACCTGTCACATAAAAAGGGACCACCTCGGTTAAATAAATATCTCTGGTTCTAGAACAGGCAATCTAGAGGTCACATTTAAAAAATTGTTTCATAGGAAGGTAGATTGATTATTCTAGATTAAGAAAATTAGTAAAGTGCAAACAAGCTCAACCCTAGACAGTCTGCTCAATCTGCAGTCTGTTACCATTACATCCTCTCCTAGCCTCCAGCTGTCATCCAACATAGTTTTATGTTTATCCATCCATTGGTAAGAGATAGATGTCAGAATAAAGGCTGCTGCTTGGGATTGAATCAAAGACCCAATGATTAGGAAACTGTCACACCAATTTAGAAAACCTTGTGCTTTGACAATAGCTTTTCAAATCCTATTCAATTGGGGCATTGGTTTTACTGTAACCTTTTCTTTACTCTAAAATGGTAATAAAAGTAAATCTAGTTTACAGCAGAGAAAGATTTCTCACCCATAATCTAGTTTACATGACAAAAAAGATAACTCACCCATCACAATCTGGAGCTGTTACACAGGGGAGTAAACTCTTGTGAAACCTGAAAAAAACAAGATGTGTTTGTGAAACAGGAATGCCCCCGTAACAGCATTTTTTTTAAGTTTGACCTTGACAGATGACCTTGACCTTGTCACATGACCTTGACTTTGGTGTACAGCTTTGTATGTCAAATACTTTTGGAGAAAAGGCAAAGGTTAAGTTTTCGGGTTAAGTTTTCGGGCAGACGGACGGACAGACAGACGGACAGGCGGACATGAGTAAAACAATATGCCCCCGATCTCTCCATACGGGGGCATAATAAACTTGGATTTAATCAAACATATTTAACAAGAAATTCAAACAAAAGCATCCCCTTCAGGTGCCTATGGGTGCCTACACTTGGCTGTTGGGTGCCTGGATGGTGGATAAAAATCTTTCAAAAAAGGGGCATAATTTCCACAATATGCATCTAGAGTTATCCCCCTTGAGAGTATCGGCTGTTTTTTTAAGGTGAAGATGTGTGACAAGTTTCAATTGACTGCCTTCAGCAATACACAAAATGACGAAGTTTTTCGCAAGACAACGACAACAAAGATGACGAAGAAAACACCAAGGCTATCTTTATACCTTGGGTTTTCTCTGCAAACATCCGAGCTAAAAATGACTTAGCTAAAGCTAAAAGAAGTTTAAAGACTTATAATGAAACAAGCAGTTAATTGACTTTAAAATCTTGTAATTGTAATAGTAAATACCTCTTAGGTTCTTCAATGTATTCCTGGAAACCCTCAATAAACTTCTCAACTCCCTGAAATTTAAGATGATATACATAACCTGTCATGCTGCTTGAATTTTAAATACTGAGGGGTCAATGCAAAACTATCATAATTACCTGCAGAACTAGTGGTTGACCCTAAAACTAGGGCTTTGACCCTCAATATTCAAAATATCTCATTTTCACCCGCAGTTTTTATGTCGAGGGTCTTTTTGACTACTTGGTGCATCCTAGGCATTATGAAAAAGGAGAATTAAATTGTTTCTTTCATATCTTTATAAGGAGCTATATAAAAGAATCAACTGAAACAGTAGTGTAAAAAGACAATTCATGGTGTTAACAAGATGTGTTTGTGAAACACGAATGCCCCCGTAACGGCATTTTTTTTCCAAAGTTTGACCTTGACAGATGACCTTGACCTTGTCACATGACCTTGACTTTGGTACCAGTGGATGCGGATCATTGAGATCTATCATCATGCCAAATATTAGCTTTGTATCTTGAATAGGCTTGAAGATATTGGCAAGGTTAAGTTTTCGGGTTTAGTTTTCAAACGGACGAACAGACAGACAGACAGACGGACATGAGAAAAACAAAATGCTCCCGATCTCTCGATACGGGGACATAAAAATACAGTTTAATCGTTTATGATTAATACATGTACTTATGATTTGATCAAATTCACCCCTTTTAAGCCTTGTTATGCTGAACCCGTAATATTCCTCCTGCCTTGGCTGGAGCTATAGACATTCATCAGCATGCACATATGTGCAATCTGATCTTTGTCTATACCATCTGTTTTTCCTTTTTCGAACCTAGAAAAGCTTTAGAATTTAATTTTCATAATGAGTACCAACTCATATTCATAGCATTCAGTGCATTGAGCACTTTGATAATGTTGCAATTTTACCAAGATTTTTTATTCAGCATGACAAGGGTTAAAATAGTTTTGATCCTCAGAATTTTATGTACTAGGGGACAATGTTTCTGGGAACTCAAAAGACTAGCACAAATTCAAGATGAAAACAACTACAAAGGGAGACAAGTTACCTTATCAGCAGAGCTCAGCCTCAGTTCTTTCTGTAAGTTCTTCTGAAAGATGGCTTGACTTTGCTCTGAAAAATAAATGCTCCATCACAGCAATATTTAGTAACATTTACCAGGTACCACAAACTATAATTGATAGCTCAGCCTAAAACAGTTGTAACTCCCTATATGTTTATAGGGAGCTACAACCGTTTTGCGTCAAGCTATCGCATTGCTTTCAAAGTTCTTGATTTCCTTAGGTTTTTTCCTAAGGGTTGCTAAAAATTGGGATTGTGAGGGAAAGAATTAATGGAATACCACGGGACAAGACATTACAGAGGGTCTAGCAGTGTCTGCTCTAGGATACCAAAATGTATGGAGAAATTTTGGGACAAATTATACAATACTTAACACGATATAGTCAGAATTATGAAATACTTAAACAAGAGGCCCAAGAGGCCCTGTATAGCTCCACTGGCTTTGATATCTTTAGACTTTCATTAAATAAAGCTTACTTTGAATGAAAACAACACTTTTAAATCAGACCTATTTTATAATGATTAACTGGGTCTGGCCTACATTGCACCATAATACTCAATCACCATGAACCTGCATACCTTTACCAATTTTATCAAAACATAATAAACAGGCTGGCCAGCGTCTTTGCTTTGCACACATTTGAAATAGTTGAAAATGTCACACACAGGCTCAAGTTAGTATCAACCAAGGCTTTATAGAAATTTGTTGTCTATTGTGGGGTTAGCTTAAAGGCCAAAATACTTACTCAATTTGTTGTATTTGTTGCCATTTTTCAGCACCAATCCACATCTCTGACAAACTTCACAAAACCAACTCTTCCCATGGTAGACATCCTCTTCTTCAATCTTTTTCTTCTTAGAATGTGGACCTTTAAGGTAGAGGACCCAAAAATAGTTCCACAACATTTCGGCAGTCGTGAATTTTCACAATGTTGACTGAGGTTTCCTAACGAAAATCATTAGGAAACCTTGGTTAATACTGCTAAAGTTCATTATTTCCCAAATGTTGTGGAACTATTAAGGGTCCACTACCTTAAATGGAATGTTGAACAGGCGTTTAGTTTGATATCCAACACACTAAACAGCCAGGAGTTAAAAGAATCTATCCAGTCAAGGTTCAGTGTCCCTGCTTTCAACATCTTTTTTTTTCTTTTACCTCTTCTATCTCAAAGTCAACATGCTAAGGATCTACACTTACTTCTGTCAATCAGAAGTCAATCAGACCCCCAATGCAATCAAGGAGTCCAAGCTAATAGTAAGGAGCCTGAATTATAATGTGGGAGAAGTTGTTGAAAAAGAAGAAATAGTAACAAACAATTTCTTCTTTGCCACAAATTTCTCATCCAAGGAAGGTGGTTTTCTTTCAAAATACCACTAGTTCTAAGCAAAGTTTTTTCAACAATTGTTGTTGTGAAAAGATCTTTGTTTCTCAAAATATTCTTTGATCCTAGGAGTCCATTGGCAAAACTAAGGAGTCCCAACTGATTAATAAGGAGTCTCCCCTAAGTGTCGAACCCTACTGGCTGCTGTAATGACCTTGTGTCCATTTGCCCAAAAGTATATAAATTTTCTCTTTTAAATCTTCTTCTAACTAATGCTGAATATATTTCAACCAAAGTCCACAGGAATAATTCTTAATTTACCTTTTTTTCTGATTTCTTCAAAGAATTTTGATCAGATGAAAAACAGCCTTTATGTGAGAGGACTTTGAAATTCACTGAAACGTTTAGACATTTCAAAGTTAAGGGCTTATGATTATATTGAAGTTTTTATATTAAACAAAGGGCATGGTTCGACTTCCTATATGAAGCGGCCCAAAATTTTGTAAAAAATAAATTAAACCCCAAACAAAATCTAACCACTTATATACTTGACTTTACTCCCCAACTGTCCAGAATGGCCCTTTTCCCCCAGTATTCACACCCCTTTATACGTGTTTTCTCGACTTAAATAGGGTGTGGTACGCGTATTTTTACTATTTTCGTCCATTTTAGCGCTGCTTATATACAACTTTCTGGTAGAACGGCCCACCCGTCCAAAATAATTAATGTATACTATCACTTTGGGTTAAATTCTTTAGCCTTTAAAAAAGTAAAAATGAGGGGCGAAACAGTCGTCGTATGATTTTTTCGAAAAAAATGTTATTTTTAAAAATACCGCTACCGCTGTTGGTAGTTGTGGACAGTTTCCGAACGAAAAAGTCTTACAATTACTGTTCCTACCATTAAACGGTCATTTTCCTGCAGATTTTCGCATATATTAATGCATTATTTTTAAAACATTTTCATTTCGGTACTCTAGTTCTGAATTGAATAGAAGTTGAATAAAATATTAGAAATGGTAAAAAATCATACGCGAAACTTTTCACTTACCTCGTCGTCAAGTAAACAAAAACGCAACATGTCGACACTTTGAAGTCACCGACAGCATATTGACAATCTACTTGCGAATCCAAAGTGTGAGAGATATGGGAAATTAAAGAATTAAGAAGTGTCCAATGATTTAAAACTCTAGGTGAGTATGTGTTCATGTGTACGGTTCAGAACATTTTCTTTAAGAACTTGAATAAATCCGTCCATGCAGACAATGAGTAGATAGGCCATCAACAATCATTGAAATAATCTGATGGAGCCAACAAAAAGTGAACAATACTTTTTTAATTTTGTATCGTTCAACATTTTGTATTGAAAATCGAATCTTCATTCAATAACGGGACGACAACGCATTGTTCTATTACAGAATTTGTTATAAATACTTGAAAAACGTCAGGACGAGTCAATGCCCCCGTGGTGTGTTGGTTATGACTATTGCTCTACAAACAGGCGGCCGGGGTTCGATACCCGGGTTGGATATTTTTTTTTTAATTTCAATTTTAATGCAAGTAATTTGTTCGCTTTTATATTTTACTTTTTTAAATACAAAACACGATGTGGAATTAAGAAGGCTAATTGGTCGGCTTTGTAAAAAAAAAGGTTATTACTTATTACAAGTTTATAGGCGTTTACAACTGGGCCATCAACATAAAAGATGAGGACCTATTTCAATTAAATTAAAGAAACCCTGAATTTTAATCATTAAAGATCGGATTAGTCAAAGGCTCATTATCATTTCAACATAAAGATAAGGATTTTATAGTGTATTGTTTTGAAAGTGACATATTTACCAGGAATGACATGGAACATTGTCTACTGCTATGCTAAGAATTAAGCAAATTCCCGACCAATTAATTCACGTTCAAAATAAAAAGGTCCTAAAGATGTTGAAAATGTATCAAACACTCTTATATTCACTTTTACTATGTATTCACTTTTGGTATACTTCATTTCTTTTCAGATTGACTTGAAACAATGATTTTTAAGTGAAAACACACAAAGCTTGCAGTAAGTATTCATGAAACAAAGCAATATTCAGAAGTTAACAATAAGGGATTTCAGGGTTATAACTAGGTTTCCAAATTGTAGCATGCTTATACATTTTCAAAAACCCTTGGGTGTTTTGTAACATGTGACTATTTACCAGGGTTTGACACCAAATATTTTCTTGCACCACCATAAAGTGCCTTTTAGCTGCAAACTTACTTCAAATGACACATTTTCAAATTGAAAAGAACATCATGTCATTTTTTTCATTTGAAGTGATAAATGTAGAAGTTTTGCCTTGAAAAAAATTGAACTTTAGTATAATACAGAAAACATTCCCTTGAAATGGTGTATGTCATACAGTTAACAATATTGTGAAATTGACAATTTCTCTGATCAAAATCATTCTAAATCAATCACTCAGCGTTCCATTCATTCATTCCAAACACTTGTTCAAATCGATCAAAAATCATTTGAAAATGTCTTGAAATCAATAAAGACATGCAATGTTTTATTAAAATTGATCAAATTATTCTACGATTTAATTGGCTGGTGTAGTTTTTACAGTGTCTGATTGGTCCAAGAAACACAAAAAATGTAAATTAAGCTTATTTTATTTAAGGCAGGTAATACACATCGCTAATTTTGTTCATCTTGAACAAATTTAGCGATATTGGATTACCTCCCTTTAATTTCACTCAAAACTCTCTCCTCACATCATTCAATTTCATTCCAAAATCATCCATCTTGTCAATTTCACGATATTGTTAACTGTATCTACTCTTTGAGAGGAACAATTCAATGGATTAATGAAAGTAGGGAAAAGCGTGTATAAAAACAACAGGACTGCAAAATAGATTCAAATTTTTTCTCCTTGTCAAAAAAATTAAAAAAACTTATATACATATATAATCCTAAAAAATAGAAGGGATTTTTCAACAGAATGCACTAAAATGCACAATCCCCTCTCCTAGAATAGACACTGATAATTGTGTTAAATTGTTTTGTAATCCATTCATATGGCTCTTTAATACATTTAAAGTGTTCAAATCACTTAAAAAAATGATGGCTTGTATTGTATTGTATGGTTAAAATAAAATGAAATAAACTGTTACAGGAATTCCAACACAATTTTAATAGTAAATTCTTTATTTACAGGAAACAGCTATTTGCTGAACATTGGTATATGTACATAGTGTGGTCTGTTGTTTTCTACAAATCTGTTAAGTAAGTAATGATGAAATTAATCATTATTTCCTGAAAAACAATGAATCCTTAGAGTCCTAAATTGCTCCCCTGACATTATATCCTAGCCATTATCTACATGGCTCCTTTCAATTTATATAATCTAAAACATTTTCAAAATTCAGATTTGATATCTTTTTATTTTGACTGATTGATCTTTATTAGAAAGTGGACGAGTTATATATAATATGTTCACTTCTAAACAAAAACCACGAGTATGCAGCTATTTTGAAGCTGCACAAGTAAATATTTTAGCTTTATATCAAATCGAGATATGAAGAATTATTTTTTTCAATTTCATGTAGATATAAACTTAATAATCTTATCATGTATACATATGAATCTACCTTGTGCTTCGATACAGTAATTTGACTAAGTTTCATACCTCCATGAAATCAAAAGAATTTCTCTTCATCTATCAAAAGTTTTTCAAGAGGCTACTGCAAAAATGAAATTTCATTTGTTTTGAAACTGTGCTGTTTCTTTTGCAGCCCAAAGTGATGTAACTGTCTTAATTAAATAGCCATGATATAGTAAGGACTTCCAAAATGGAGAGAATATGGCTGAAGATAGATAAATAAACAATATGAAAATATGAAGCAGGTAATTACAAATTAACAATAACATTCAAAACTAAACAAAACATCTGATTGAAAACTATCTGACAACAATTTAAAAAGGATCAAAATATAAAATGGAATAAATCTCTCATTTCCTGATAAATGACATAAAACTTGAGATGTTTTAAATGAACTGTTTCTATGCAAGCATACATGGAATTGTGATAATTTTTCTGGTCATTCTGAAAATCCATTTTGGATAGTTGGTTTGAATGTGTTTTCACACCACTTTCAACAATCTTTCAGTCATATCACAGAAGCTGGAGATCCTAACAATGGATTTCTGGCACATGTCAAATCGGTTCTTTCGTTGCATCCTTTCATAACCTCGGCTGCTATACCACATGGGTCTACAATTATCAACCCAGCGGTGGGAGACAAATAGTCAGAAAGAAGGCCCCCCCACTGTCAGGGATCGAACTCAAAACCCTAATATTGAGTCAGATGCCCTACCTTTTGGGCAATGATGGCAGCTTCCTTATTGGATTGAGTAAACAACAAGATCTGCTAGAGCAGCTAATTTTCTCCACAGGCCTGAATTGACTGATATGATTAGAAGTTCTGTGAATGAATATATTGATTAATTTTAAGTAAATAAGTGCCTTAATGTGCCACATGCTGAAATATTTTTGCAAATAAAAATTCAAGATTGATGAATAACATATAGAAAAAAGACGTCCGCCTGCAAAATACACATTTTTTATCCAATCACAGTAATTTTTTGCAGCCTGATAAAGGACCACTAAAGGATCATTCCAGTGAAATTTGGTTGATTTCCATCAGTTATATTTTGAGAAACTGATTTTCAAAGTTTCCACTATGTCACATATAGAGGAATGACCTCCGCCCATAAAAGACATATTTTTATCTGATCACATTAACTTTTGGTAGACTGATATAACTCAATGATCATTCCAGTGAAAACTGGTTGATATCCAGAAATTCAAAGAAAAATTAGATTCAAAGCAAATTATTTTCAACATTTCCATCATAAAACATTATCATATAGAGAACTGACTTCTGCCTATAAAATACATACTTTAAATCTGATCACAACAATTTTTTGAACAACTTTGAAAGAGGGTAACCCAAGGATTTTTCCTGTAAGTTTGGTTGAAATTCATGCAGTAGTTTCTGAGGAGAAGATTTTTAAAGAAAAAGTTTTTCGACCAGACGCACAGACACACTGAGGCGGAGACAGATGCACGCTCGACGGACACAACACCAACAATAGCCTCAGTGGCCTTCGACCAGTGGAGCTTAAAATCAAACCATTCACACATGAAATCCTTCTATTTCAGCAAATATGAGACAGTACAATTGTGTTGTTTGTCGGAAGAAAGTTAAACCTAAAGAAAGAAGAAAGGTTACAAATGACCAGAAAGATTACTATACAAATCACTTAAAAGTGAAAACAATAAAAGAAACAGATGTTTCCTGCAACAGATGTCGTCACAAATTCCGCAAATGGAAAAACACAACAATCAATGACAATGAAATGCATGCAGAATCAGATCCAAATTTTTCCCCGCCATCAACTAAATCTCGCCCAAAACAAAGCCCTCTTTCTATCTTTTTACAAATTCCTGGAGTTCCTAACTGCCATTCTCAATGTGCAGTTTGCAAATCTAGAGCACTTCTTACCGTTATTTCGTTTTCAGCAAGAATTCAAGCCTACATGGAAAAGGGAGTTTACATTTCCCCTGGGGCCAGATGTTGCAAGAGACACTTAGATGAAAATGGACATTTATTTCCCCTAAAATAGCACCCTCCCTAATAGTAGCACCCCTACATTTTTTTACTAAGAAAAAACAACTTCAAATGCCTAAAATTTTAGAACTTGTTGAGACTTCTTCTCTAATTTTATGTGAATTTGATTGTTAAGGGGAAATTTACCTCAAATCAAAGGGAAAAGGGCCTAAATGACAGAAGTTTAATGATTTTTTTTTAAATAGGAAAATGCATACTTAACAAGATGTGTTTGTGAAACACGAATGCCCCCACAACGGCAATTTTTTAGAAATTTGACCTTGACAGATGACTTTGATCTTGGTACCAGCATATATGCGTATCATTGATATCTATCGTCATACCAATTATGAGCATTGTACCTTGAATAGCCTTGAAAATATTGGCAATGTTATGTTTCTTAGTTAAGTTTTGCAGACAGAGACAGAAAGACAGACAACAGTAAAACAATATGCCCCTGATCTTTCAATGTGGGGTCATAATAAAAGCTCCCTGACAATGGAACGTAACCCTGCCGACAGGTGTTTATTAGGTGAAATACGGTAAACTTGACTGGTGCCCTTAAAATTGGTATTCAAAGAAAGCTATTACCACAAGCAATGGGCACATGAACTACCGTATTCTCCTAATAAATGCTCCCAGTAGCTATACATTACATGGTCAGGGAGCTTTTATTTAGTATGCATTTTCTGATTGAAACAAATCATTAAACTTATGTCTATTAAACCCTTTTACCTTTAATTTGAGATAAATTTCCTTTATTTTTCATATACTGTTGACACTACAGGCTTACTGTTAAAATGGGATTGCATGGAATATCAGAAAACGGCAAACTTTTTAAGGAAATATTTTTCTCTAGAGATTTTTTCACTTGTCTATGGACAACCTAGCCATTAAAATCTGCTTGTCCATCAGCTTAACGGACAAGTCGGACAACTAGGACAGCTTATTTCAGAAACCACTGATTAGGCAGAGCACTATTATTAGGGGTAAAACAGTATGAAGACTATCACTCACCAGTCAGCCAAACCCGACTAGCTTAGCAGTAACACATCAGGCTGTCAATCTTGGGACTGAGAGTTAGACCCCCCCTCCCCCTTCCAACTTTTATCCAGACGTTTGACCAAAGTCTATGTCACGTGGACAAGTCATCTATTTCTAACCAATGGGCATATGATATTCATTGAATCGAGTTTTATGCTGCATTCAACATTTATTTCAATTATATCACGGCGGCTAGAGCTTCTAACAATGGATGCCTGGTATTTCTCTCACAAGTACAACCATCACATCCTTTCCTCCAGCTGCTATCTCACATAGGCCTACATGGGTCTACGATTATCAACCTATTGGTGAAAGACAAATAGTCAGAAAGAATGAGTGCCGCCCACAAATGATATCCTGGCAAAGATTTCTGGCAATAAGTTCATATACCATGATAAAAGTTCTAACAGAGCCCCATGTCCATCCCCTTCTACGGTTGTCAAGCTTTTTTTGCATGATTTTTGGAAAAATTATAGATTCAAATAAACCCCCACCCTGACCAAATAGATGTTGGAATGATTTCAGAGAGTATGTGTAACCTTTTTACGATCAAATGTTAAACTTATGTGTAAATTAAATGCTTAAATTAATGATTAATGATTTGCTCAAAGCTTTTCTGATTTACTGGAAATTTACGTTCAAGAAGACATGGTGAAATGGCTAAAAATGCAGTGGCATTTTTAGCCATTTTTTGCCATGTCTTCTCAACTACTTCTTCTAATGAAAGCCCCATCCCCTTCTAATAGAAACATGATGATTCTAATAAACTCACTGGGGTCGTATTGGAGCTTTTAAAGTATTTTAGAATCAAAACGCAGATTACCTTTACAAGCATCTAATTTCCTTTTGCTGGTGTTCATCTTTCTGTCTGTTTCTTAAACAACCTTAAAATATAAAATGAAAGAAATACAAGACTTGAAGCTATTTTTTTTTTCTTCCAAGACGGGATATTTAGATTGAAAAAGGTTAGGTACTGTAAACGGTGTCTCTGAAAAACAAACTCAATTTCTGGCTCAAATAAGCATGTAATGGAAGCCAATATTTTTTTCCAAATTATGCAAAAATACTAATTTAATTGACAAATGATAACAATCTTAATTCAAACTGTTTGGGGGTTGTCTCAAAATGATCAAGAAAGTTTCAAATATCACCTTGTGAATACATTTTTTGAAGTCTTGAAATATTTATCAGGGACTAAGCTAGCTCCCAAAATTAGGGAGAAGTGACTTCTCCCTCCAGCAGAATTAGGGAGAAGTTTGGAAATTTAGGGAGAAGTGAGAGAATTGATACTACGGAAGCAAGTCTTAACTGCAGTAAAAGTTATTTCATATCAAACAATGTAGTAGATGTATGTGTATTAACTATTCTTATAATTGTGCTTACTGTGTAAAATGTTGGAAGACTTTCATGATAGAATAAAATTTAAAAATGGAAAAAAAAAATTACACTCTCTATGGTCTCAATTAATGACAACATTAATAATCTTAAAATCATTTAACTGATAAAAATAACACCATGCAGTAGTAGTATCATTATCATCTGAACCTTATTTTAAATTTCTTTTTCATTTTTTATTCAAATTTTCAATGTGATGATTTTACAATGAGAATGAAATAGGATGAGAAAACAGATTGAAAACAAGAGCTTTGCAGAGCGGCGCATATATGCCCGATGGGGCTTGTCAGTAACCTTGGCTTGTCAGTAACGTGAGCTTGAATGATAGCTAAAAATATTTCAAACAGACAGACAGACAACTGGTGCCATAACATAATATGACCCTTTGAGTGTAAATTGAAAATGATTTTATGCACAACTATATGTCAAACAGTTATTTTGCAAGTTTCAGTTTATTCCAATGCAAGTTTGACGAGTTGCTCACAAAAGAAATATAGTGAATTTCAATCAATTCAAGGGCAGATGATACAAGAAAGACCCAAGCTTTTTGAATTTCTGAAGTCTTATGCCTAAACCATATATCAGGGTTACATTATGGCAAGATTCATTTCAATCCAATTAAATTTGTAGGAGTTGTGCACACACACGCACAAAAAAATCTGTAAATCTAAACTATTTTGTGAAGTAAAGGGCAGATAAATCAGGAACTACTTTAGATATGAAAATATATTTAGTCCTAAGCATAAATAGACAACCAACAGAGTCATTATGGCAAATTTCCTTTCATTCCCATCCAAAATGTAGGAGAAAATGAGCTGACAAGAATTTTTTTTATCAACTCAAGGGCAGATAATTCAAGATTTCTAAGGAATGACTGGAGCGATTTGAATTTCAAAGGTCTTATGCACAACTAGACATCATAGAGAGTAATTGTGTGTAGTTTCAGCTCATTCCAATTGATAGTTAAGGAGTTGCGCACACAAAAAACTGATTTTCGTTAAAATCAAGGGCAGATAATTCAAGATTTCTCAGGAATGACTAAAGCAATTTGAATTTCAAAGGTCTTATGCACAACTAGACATCATAGGGAGTAATTGTGCCAAGTTTCAGCTCATTTCCCATTGATAGTTTAGGAGGAGTTGCGCACACAAAAAATTGCTAACGGAGGGACAGATGGACGGACAGATGGATGGACAGACAGACACTCTAATGTGCATTTAAGACTGTCTAATTCCTACTTCAAAGATCGATAAAGATGACTTAATAATTCCCAGATGGCCAGATAAGCCTCTAGTGTGACTAAATACTGCTTTTTAGATGGGCAATCAAGATCCAATAATAAATCACACCCATAAAAACAGGGTGACTTGAACTTCCCTTTTCTACAATAGAAGGGCGACATTAGGGATTTTCAGGTGAAAATTTCGCTTTAATCGCCCTTAGCTTAGTCCCTGATTTATAATAGTATGGGCAAAAATTCATTGAAAAGTATCTGTTGAGATTTTTCTAATGATTTTTGTTCCCAAACGCAATCCATGTGCAAGTAATTATTCCTTGTGCCTATTGCTTGTGATAAGAGCTTTCTTTAAATACCAAAATATGCAAACTGACACTGCAAAGATTCTGAGAAATCATGTTAAAGGCACAATTTAAATTGTTCTAAACTAGAACTGTAGCAGAGCCTACTCATACCCCCGACAAGCACTTTGTCAATATGGAAATGCTTTTAGTGCAGGATGTGTTTGTAATAGATAATAAGGTCATATGCAGCATTTGCATGAAGTTTCATGATTGTAGGTCAGGTGTATTGGTTCTTGAATTAGAGTCAGGAAACGAAAATTGGACAAAAATTGATTGTGACCTTGACCTTTGACCTATGTGACCCAAAAACGATAGGACACTTCCTTGGGTCATAAGCAACATTTGTATAAAGTTTCATGATTCTAGGTCACTTGGTTATTGAGTTAGAGTCCGGAAACGAAAAGGTCTACAGATGGACAGACAGACAGATGGACAAACAGACATGGTGAAACCAATATACCCCCCTCTACTTCGTGTGGGGGGATATAATTAACAAAAATTGGCCAATACCACAATTGATCATCAATGAATAGCATTTCTCAGATAAAAAAGATTTTGAAACACTACCAGGCAGTTGTAAGCCATTGTTACACCCCATGTTCTAAACTGGTTCAATTGGACCCAAAGTGGTCCAATTTTATCACAAATATAAGGGCAATGTTTAAATATCAACATTATTGCAATGCATTTATCTATGGCTTATTATGAAGAACAAGAGGACCAAGATGGTCCTAGATCGCTCACCTGAGTCTCTTTGACCCCTGGGACATCACATTAATTAGATAGGCAGATGTCAAAAAGAAGATAATTGCCTAAGATCAATACCATGGAACGTTTTCAGCGAAGAGCAAGACAGATATGCCTTTTTGCTCTTTGATTCTATGTAAAAAGGGATGCATCCGGGTGGACCCCAAATGTGACCCAAGGGTCTTGATATGAACAAACTTGAAAGAGGTCCATAAGATGATGCTACATACTAAATATGAAAGCTGTCTGCCATCTGGTTTCAGAGAAGAAGATTTGTGAAGGTTTACCTATTTTCACCCATCGAGGTCAGATGAGCTGAAAGGGATGCGCCCGGTTGGAGCCCAAATATGACCCAAGGGGTTGATAAGAACAAACTTGGTAGGGGCCCACTAGATGATGCTTCACACCAAAAATGAAGGCAGTGTGTCCTCTGGTTTCGATTAAAGAAGATTTAAAAATTTTTGCTCTTTGATTCTATGTAAAAAGGGTTGCACCCGGGTGGAGCCCAAATATGATCCTAGGGTCCTGATATGAACAAACTTGGTAGAGGTCCACTAGATGATGCTACATACCAAATATGAAAGCTGTCTGCCCACTGGTTTCATAGAAGAAGATTTTTGAAGATTTTCATTTTTTTACCCTTCGTGCTCATAAGAGATAAAGGGATGCACCCGTGCAAAGCCCAAATATGACCCAAGGGTCTTGATATGAACAAACTTAGTAGTCGCCCACTAGGTGATGCTACACACCAAATATTAAAGCCGTCTGCCATCTGGTTTCAGAGAAGAAGATTTTTAAAGATTTTCATATTTTCACCCTTTTTGTTAAGGGTAAAGGGAAAGTTAAGGGTGGATTTCATTTATTTGAACAACTTTGGTAGAGCTTGACCCAAGGAACATCCCTGCCAAGTTTCATCAAGATTGGCCCACTGGTTTAGGAGCAGAAGATGTTTATAGAAATTGTGGACGACGCACTATGCATGACGGATGACGGACATTCTACGATCCCAATAGCTCACCTTGAGCACTTTGTGCTCAGGTGAGCTAAAAACAAGAGCACCGCCTTTGGGTGCATATGCTAGGATGTCGAGTGCTGGATGGTGGGAAAAAATCCAAGTCGAAAAAAGGGGCATAATTTGCACAAAATGCATCTAGTTATCCCCCTTGATGGTATAGGTTGCTCTTTTGATGGTGAACATTTGTGCCAAGTTTCAAGTGAATGCATTCAGAAGAACCAGAGATATAACAAAATGTCAAAGGTTTCGCACGATGAAGACGACGACAATGACGACCACACGGAGACTATAGCAATACCTCGGGTTTTCTCCAAAAACAGCCGAGCTAAAAATCTTTCAAATCATACTAAGATTTTCATGAATAACAAGACAGACAACTATATCAAGCATAGCTTTCAAAGTAAAAGTGGACCAGAACTGGTAAATTGACTGTAGTCCCCTTTTTCCTGAGATGCTAGATGGACCTGACCCATTTTGAACAGTCCTTATTTAAGTAAAGTTCATTCTGTAAAAGTTTGAACAAAATAAGATGAAAACTGCAGACTCAATCCCAATGTAGTGATCAACATAATTGGGTAAACTCATGACCAGGTACCCAGTTAGCTCAGCTACAATAAAAATGGGACACAGAAATAAGCAATTCATCAAAATTGGACAAATTTACATGTATTTATACATTTATATGTGTTGATTCTAATGCAGACGATGTATGCCTGATTCTTGTCAATTCGACCCTTCTTGTCATTTTGACCCCTTAACAATTTCAAAATTTGTATGCTTAAGTATCATGTAACTGTTCTATGGCTGGTATCATTCTTTTAAACTAAGTTTCGGATAGCAAAATATTCAAACATACTGGACAAATTCCCTTTTTTTCTAAGAAAACTGTAACTATAGAAATAAAGATGAATAAAATTGTCATTACAATTTACATATCAACAAACCAAAAAAGTTGCTTACTTTCATTTTGCCTCCTGAAATAGACAGGAAGCATTAGAAATTGTCACCTGCGCATGATTCAGGCCTGAACATTCACGCCCCCTATCTGACATCAGCTGCGTTGTAAAATCAACTCTAGACCCCTAATTCACCTGACCAATCCGAAGGGTCGAATTCACAAGACAATCTGAATCAGTTGATTGGTTTAGAACAGCTACCTAGGTTTTTCGGTGCAGAAAGCAACTCTTTCAATTTCTCCTGATGACTTTTGAGATAGGATCTGAGTGTTCAATTGAAATTTCGAATCTTTATTGCAAACAAGAGGACCAAGATGGTCCTAGATCGCTCACCTGAGTCTCTTTGACCCCTGGGACATCACATTCATTAGATAGGCAGATGTCAAAAAGAAGATAATTGCCTAAGATCCATGGAACGTTTTCAGCGAAGAATAAGACAGATATGCCTTTTTGCTCTTTGATTCTGTGTAAAAAGTGATGCACCTGGGTGGACCCCAAATGTAACCCCAGGGTCTTGATATGAACAAACTTGAAAAAGGTCCATAAGATGATGCTACATACTAAATATGAAAGCTGTCTGCCTTCTGGTTTCAGAGAAGAAGATTTTTGAAGGTTTTCCTATTTTCACCCATCATGCTCAGATGAGCTGAAAGGGATGCGCCCAGTTGGAGCCAAAATATGACCCAAGGGTCTTGATATGAATAAACTTGGTAGGGGCCCACTAGATGATGCTACATACGAAAAATGAAGGCAGTGTGTCCTCTGGTTTCGATTAAAGAAGGTTTTAAAAGATTTTCGCTCTTTGATTCTATGTAAAAAGGGTTGTGCCCGGGTGGAGCCCAAATATGATCCTAGGGTCTTGATATGAACAAACTTGGTAGAGGTCTGCTAGATGATGCTAAATATCAAATTTGAAAGCTGTCTGCCATCTGGTTTCATAGAAAAAGATTTTTGAAGATTTTCGTTTTTTTACCCTTTGTGCTCATAAGAGATAAAGGGATGCACCCTTGCAAAGCCCAAATATGACACAAGGGTCTTGATATGAACAAACTTGGTAGAGGCCCACTAGGTGATGCTACACACCAAATATTAAAGCTGTCTGCCATCTGGTTTCAGAGAAGAAGATTTTTAAAGATTTTCGCTCTTTGATTCTATGTAAAAAGAGTTGCGCCCGGGCAAAGCCCAAATATGACCCCAGGGTCTTGATATGAACAAACTTGGCAGAGGTCCACTAGATGATGCTACATACCAAATATGAAAGCTGTCTGACATCTGGTTTCAGAGAAGAAGATTTTTAAAGATTTTCATATTTTCACCCTTTTTGTTAAGGGTAAATGGAAAGTTAAGGGTGGATTTCATTTATTTGAACAACTTTGGTAGAGCTTGACCCAAGGAACATCCCTGCCAAGTTTCATCAAGATTGGCCCACTGGTTTAGGAGGAGAAGATGTTTAAAGAAATTGTGGACGACGCATGACGGACGACGGACATTCTACGATCCCAATAGCTCACCTTGAGCACTTCGTGCTCAGGTGAGCTAAAAAAGGAAATGAAATGAATATCTTGATCTGCGCATGCGCGACAATTTACTCTTAAGGGGTCGAAAACACAAGTCAGAAGGCTACTTGTACACCTTTTAGATTGTGATACTGACTTAAATGTAGTTTTCTGATAATAAAAACCTCCGCTCAAAAGCAACTTTTCTCTAGACAAATAGGTGTTGCTAATAATCGGATTCCTCTGTATTTGGTTTGTTTATTTCATTAAATCTCACCAATGGGTCGATGATCGTAGACCTATGTGAGATAGCAGCTGGAGGCTAGGAAAGGATGTAATGGTAGTACTGGCGTGAGAAATACCAGGAATCCATTGTTAGGTGCTCCAGCCGCCGCGATATAACTGAAATAATGTTGAAAGCGGCGTAAAACCCCATTCAATCAATCAATCAATTTATTTCATTAAATTCCATGTGCTTCATTCTATATTTTGGTAACATAACCCTTTCAGAAAAAAATATCTAGATTTGGTCATTAACAAAATTGACCCCCTAAAATTCAAAATGACCCCAGAAATGAAGACAGGGGGTCTCAAATGACCCTCAAAAAATTGATCCTGGTAGAAACACTGTATGTTAGGAACATGTTTTTCCCCCTTAGTTACTTCAATGGTGTCAGAAGTAAACGGAGAACGATGGGTTTGGCCATTTGAGGGCAGTATGGGACTGGCTCCAATTGGTTAAAAGAGGGAGGATTGAAGTGATGGACATTGGGTAGAGACCATGTGTTCTGTCAGCTCAGCTGGTAGAGCCTAGTACTAGTGATCCGAGGGTAGTGGGTTCTAGCCCCATGTTGGGCTCATTTTTTAAGCCCTTAGTTACTTCAGCAACAAGGATATTTTCATCATATTTCCATAAGTTAGAGAAGAAATTCTCCGTTGGGTAGTGTTTAAGACCCTGCACGTTTGAATCATAGCGAGCGCAGCTCGTGAACGGCCAAAAGCCGTGAGCGCAAAGGGAGCGTTTATGGTAACGTGTGTTATTCTATTCTATTCTACTGTCAAACGTGTCATTTTCCACCCGAAGTGAATCCACTTGCAGGATCGAAAAAAGGTTAAAAATTGTATTGAAAAAATACCTTAACGAATCCTTTGTAAATGAAAGATTAAAAAATTGAAAATTAATTATAGTGAGTGCAGCTCGCAAACGGCCGAAGGCCGTGAGCGCGAAGCGAGCGTTTATGGTAACGTGTGTTATTCTTTTCTTTTCTACTGTCAAACGAAACAAACGTGTCATTTTCCATCCGGAGTGAATTCACTTGCAGGGCCGAAAAAAAGTTAGAAATTGTATTGAAAAAAATACCTTAAGGTACCCGTTGTAAAGGAAAGATTTAAAAATTGAAAATTTATTTAAGCTATCCTCAAAAAACGATGTTTCTTTGAAGATTTTATTTTCTACCGGAAGCAACATAAACAAAGCCAAAATCGAGGCCGACCGAAGCAATTCGCGCGGAATTTCCCACAAAATGTTTATTAGTTTTCGCTATACAGAATGACAAGGCTAATTTCAACATCCCTACCTTTAGTCCTTACACATATACAGCCTGGAACACGTTTAAAACCTCAGATAAACATGATGCATGCATGTTAAGATTAAAATGACAACAAATAATTTATGTCATCACTGACGGCTAATGACGTCACGAATACTATAGTCTAGAACTTTAAACAGTTCAATCATAGACTAGTGAACTTGTAAATACATGCAACACTGTTCTTGCGATTTTTATCGAGTTTAATGTAGAAAATAATGACCCTAGTTGTCTTTTAACATCCAAAACAAGAAATGTAACAACTAGTTGATTTTAGGTCATGAGAAAACATTGTGGGAAAGAAAAAAATGCGTGTTTGTAAAGTTTATGTAGTTGTGTAAAGTTTTGTTGGTAGGTACGCCTACGTGGACCCGTCGCCAAAACCCTTTATTTCTGAAAGATGTTAATTTGATTCCAGTTATGTTAAAAAGGTTTATACATTCTTCTTGGCTTGAAAATTTGTTTCAGTGGAAAGTAGCCCCATAAAGAATTTCTACTTTTATTGATAAATCTTCACATTTTTGCAATTAAATCTAAGGTTATCTAGAAGTTATGTCTTGATTTCAGTTTCATACATCGGTGAATTTGAGAAATAAACTCTCCATCTCCTAAATGATGAAAGGATCACGAAGTATCTGAGGAATAGACTGTGCATCAGAAACATTTATAAATCTACTAAATACATTCGCAATAAACTATAAATTACATGTTCCCCCCCCTCTCTCTCTTACATCTTACATCTGTAGTTCAGGGTCGCAAGACATCATTGTCTTCTATAACCCCCTCATGATTATAAACCCAGTTCTTATCCGGTAGGGTGGTAAATTGCGCATTTCCCATATACTTGTCCAGGCGGTTTTTAAAAGCATTCACAGATGGTGCATCTATTATCAAATCTGGTAGCAAGTTCCATTCACTGACAACCCTCACTGAGAAGAATGATTTCCGGATGTCCTTTCTACAACTCTTTGTCTTTATTTTTAACTGGTGCCCTCTTGTTATATGGAGTTGTCACACAATTCAAAAAACCTAGTGAAGTTGATATCCTCTTTCATGTGAAGTAATTTGTAGACTGCTATCATGTCGCCCCGAAATCTACGATATGCAAGGGTTGGAACTTTCAATATACAGAGCCTTTCACTTTAAGGTAAGTCACGAACTGAGCTGACAAGTTTCGTAGCACGTTTTTGTACTCTTTCCAGGGAATCAATGTCTTTTTTAAAGCGAGGATGCCATATTATGTTACAAAATTCTAAATTAGGTCGAATCAATGTCTTGTAGATCTTTCTAAATGTTCTTGGTGTAATACTTAGAAAAGTTCTTCTTACTAATCCTGTAATTTTATTTCCTTTGTTTATACAATTATTAATATGCTGTCTGAATTTAAATTGATTGTCGAATGTAACTCCAAGATCTCTAGCTGTTTCATCATTGGTAATATTCTTCAGATTTCCGTTTTCGTGTAGTTTATACGAATGTTCTAGGTTGTTATGCCCATAATGCATTGTAGTACATTTATCGACGTTAAATCTGAGAAGCCAGGTATCACTCCAAGAGCTTAAAGTGTCAATATCGGATTGGATTGTGTCAAAGTCGGTATCTTCATTTGCCAGACTATATAATTTTGTATCGTCGGCAAATAGTCGGATAGTTCCATGAATTGAGTCTTCAATGTCATTGATGTAGATAAGAAAAAGGGTAGGGCCTAAAACACTCCCTTGCGGTATACCACTTGTAACTTCTGTCCATTCTGATTTGTCCACATTCACTACTACTCTTTGTTTACGATCATGTAGGAAGGCCTCTACCCATGATAAAAGCTTCCCATTTATACCATATGATTTCATCTTTGTTAGAAGGCGAGCGTGAGGAACAGTATCAAAGGCCTTACGAAAGTCAAAATAAACACAATCAAAGTTCTTTCCCTCATCAATCCACTCTGTCCAATGTTCCATTACATCCAAAAGTTGTAATGCACATGACCTCAAAGACCTAAACCCATATTGCGAGTCTGTAAATAAATTGTTTTCTGTCATATGTTTCACTATCTTGTCTCGTACTATTTTCTCCATAATCTTACATGGAACACAAGTTAAACTGACTGGTCGGTAATTTCCCGGATTTGTTCTGTCTCCTTTTTTAAAAAGGGCTTTAACATCAGCAGTTTTCCAGTCTGCAGGTAATTCTTCATCATTGTATGACTGTTTGAAAATCATGGTTAAAGGCATATAAATTATATCTTTTAATTCTTTGAGAACACGGGGATGTAATAAATCAGGACCACAGGCTTTAGATATGTTCAAATTTTCTAGGATTTTCAGTATGTAAAGTTCATTTATTTCCAAATCCGATACAGACTTTCCGTTGCTTCTGTCATTCAAAAGTGGTACATTATTTAAGTCCTCAATTGTGAATACTTTCTTGAAGAATTTGTTTAATATTTCTGCTTTCTCCAAGTCTATGTTTGATGAAATACCATCGTCGTCTTTTAGTTCAGTAATTCCAATATTTACTTTTCTCCTTAAATTTACGTATTTGAAAAATGATTTGGGATTATTATCATCCGCAATTTTCTTTTCAAAGTCTATTCTAGCTTTCCTACACTCATTGGTAGCTATATTACGGTCACGACAATAATATTGAAAATCTCTCTTGTTTCTTTGCCTATCTCTATCTCTTGTAACAAACAATTTCAGCTGCGATCGCTTTTAAGGCTTTGCCTTATTTCATATTATTACGGTTACACCTACAGATCGATGAAGGTAATTTCGTTCTAGTAGTCTTGATGAATACCCCCCTTGGTTCGACTTTATTTGGGGGCGAATTGAACACGAATGTCAGTCATTTCACTATTGAGACGTTTCCTACTAAGGACATTTCACTATTAGGACATTTCACTTTTGGACGTTTCACTACTGTTTTAAAATTGTTAAGACGTTTCACTACCCATTTTTATATAGGGGTATTTTATGCCATTATTTTGTTTATTTATCTAATTTTATATTTGAAAACAACTTATTTATGCTATTAATTATTTAATTGGTGAATCTTTATTTTAATTATCTAGCTTTAGGGTGTATTTCCTTTTACAAATTCCAATGAAGATAATTTAGGCTTAAAATGTTCACTTTAAAATCCTCCCCAAAAAAGGAATAATATGTTTTCTGGATTATTTAATCAGATTGGACTTATTTTAAAAAAAAAATAGAGAATTTAAATAAACATTATATGTATGCAATTTACAAATTAAATATTGGCAATGAAGGGTTAGTTACCAAATAAAAAAAAGAGAATTCATAATTCTCTCCCAAATGAAAAGAAATGAGATTGAAAATTAGGAAAATGTGAACAGACATATATATATATGTGAGTAAAAAGCAGAATTTCTCACGAATTTACCAGTATTTCAAGCCATAATCATATTTTTCAACAGTTTTTATTCTCTCTCATGTTCCATACCATATATGCCTATAGCATGGAAGGACCTAAAACCTACTATCACACATACATGTACTTAAGTATGAAACAAGCTGAGAATGTGATGAAAAAGATAAACTGAAACTAACTTGAGAACTTTTTTTATGTTCCACAAGATTATCTTAAATAATAAGATATCTTATTGTTATTAAAAATCAGTTTTTTGTGGAAAGGAAATCATTCACAATGAGAAAATAGAATATAGTTATGAAACATGGCATTTTAATTCGTTTTCATTTTTATGATTTTATCAATGAGCATTTCGAGAAAATATACAGATATAATTGGTATTAGATTAGATTGACTAGTTTAAAATGATAGGTAAAAGAGAAAACAGTTTTATATTAACCCTTGTCATGCTGAACCCGGAATATTCCTGCTTTGGCGGGAGCTATAGACAAACATCAGCCTGCATATATTTGCAGTCTGATGTCAGTCTACACCACCTGTTTCTGACTTTAAAACCAGAATTGTGAATAGATTTAATTTTTCAAATAAAAATGGACCTACAGTTGGTACTTTCAGAGCATTTTACCCTTTGATTTTGATGCAAATTTTTAGCCAAAATTTATTCAGCATGACAAGGGGTAATGCAACCTATAAATTCAAAGACATGCTCAAAGCATCTCCAAACAGCATTTGTTTCAGATTCATTAAATTAAATTTAGCCAATTAAAGGATTTAATGTTAGATTGATATACTTGTAAGTAGCAGATGATTGTTACAGCTAAGGGTTAATATTAAGTTGGCTCTTATACTCCAATTTACATGTCACCTTTTTAATGTGTGCCACACTTATCAGAGCATTACCAGTAGCCATTATAACACCTTTTCTTATCTCTTAAACAGGCCACAAACCAACCAATTAACTTGCATGTCTCCAAATAAGTTTTAAAAAATATAGTAAATAAAAAGACAAACAAATTAAGAAAACATGTGTTACTTAAAAAAAAATAAATGATTTTCTCAAATGTTCTATCTTTTTTCCTATGTTTTCTAAAAAGATTGTTGCTGATAAAACTTTTATTTTAAATCATATAACTTCACAAATGTCATCTGCAAAAAAATATTACTGAATTACTATTGTTTTCCCAATGAAAAACATAGGTGGCGGTATCAAAACATTTTTTAAAAAAAAAAATGTTTATAATTAATTCTTAATAAGGACATTATCTATTTTTTTCCTATAAGTTCTTTGACACTGCCACCTGTGATGAATGAAAGATCAGGCTACTAAGGGGTTTCATATACAATGCCTCTCATAAACCTACACTATTGGTCTGCCATTGGAAAAGAAACAATGCTTTGGCTATAAATTACATTCATCACAAATGCAAATAATTTCATAATAAATCATTTATATCATAATCACACAGATGATTTATATGGACAACTAAGAAAGACGGAATTTAACTTATTCATTTGCACTTCTTGCATGTAACAATTTCAATTAAAATAAGGAGTGAAAATATTTTTAGGTCTTGATACTTTCAAATAAATCCATTAAAAACTATTAAGATTTATCAAAGGCTGATAATTTATACGGGAAAAGTAACGCAAAGCGCCCGCAGGGCGCTTTGCGGCTTTTCCCGCTTCTAGATAACGCGTGTAAAACATTTAAATAATCAAAATCAAAATGAAAAACATATACCATCAAAGTTAAATTTTGTGTCGTAATGGCGGCCTACATGGAAGATGATGATCTCGCGAGATTTCGCCATTTTGTTTTATTATTTATTTTTATTTATCTCCTTTTCTCTTCGGTTTTATTTCTGTCGATCATTATCAAAATTAAGATTGTAGTGAAAGTACAATTAGGATAAAAATAAGCCTTACACGTAGAAAGTTGCACTTTTTTGATTAGAATCTCGTCTGGATGACGTTTTCTTTTTACCCTCCGCAAATGACGTCATTCTACACTTTGGGGAAATAAGACGCTACTTTTTCCCGCTAAAACAACGTCATTGTTGTTGCGTTTTAATGTCGGGGTAAAAAGCGGGATAGGACTTGAAAGAGATTAAATCATGCTATAGCAATATTCCAAGTTAAAACTTGAAAAGGATGAAATCTACAACAAAATTCGCACTTTGATTTAAAAAATTGAAATACAGCTATCTTAGCTAAAGCTTTGCCGGCCATCATCTTATCGGAATCGCATTCTTTAGGATTTAGAACTGACGCTGTTTCTTTAATACGTGCGCCCATATTCAATGTACCCCACTCTTACATTTTTTACGAAGAAAAAACAATAAGAATTGTATTGAGTATCTTTCACTCATATTATATGAATTTCCTCCGATGTTAGTACTTATGTAAATGACTGTGAGACTGAGGAAATCAATCTAGAAATAAATGAGAAAAATCAAGTAGCCACCGATTTGATAAATAGACTATTTCGGGTATACTGAAAATTAGTTATCATGTGCATGTTTTGCACAGCACCTGGGAAGTGACAATCTCTTCGGAGTAGAAAAAGGTCAACAAGGGTTCTATTTTCTTTGTTTTGTTCGCATATGACTTAAATTGACAAAAAAAAAAAAAAAAAAAAAAAACCCAAAAAACGGCGTTAAACCCCATTCAAGCGAGAGAAAAAAAAAAAAAAAAGAATGAGCAGTTGGAACAGACAAACAGATAATGTTGAATTTGATACATCATTCTTACGTGTCGATACAGCAAAAGGTTTGGGTGCAGGAGCTTTATTGTTAAATTCGGTAGCTTAACCCTTTCCTGTTTTACAAAATTTTGAACCTGTCCAAATTCAAAGGTTTTGCAGACGAAAATTTCAAGTGGATATGATTTAAAAAAAAAAAAAAAACATTCAGTAGGGTAGAAAATAGTTTGGAAAAAAAAAGAAATTGCTTGTTAGAAGCAATTTCTTCTTTTTTTACAATGTTTCCTCAATCATAAAATCACAGGCACGTAAAAAGCAGGGGGCCAACTTATTTCTCGCCCGAAAGGGTCCCGATTTTGATGTTTTTCAGCCGGGCCACAATTAGAGACCAGCCCCTGTGTTCCGCCTGACAGGATGATACAAAACGTTTTCATAACATAACATAACATAACATAACCTTTATTTCTCCAAGGTACATACATGGTACAACAATGGGAAATGATATTATTACAAGGAATGGTGAGAGGGGGTACTGATTTTTTCACAACTTGTTTTCTCGGTAAATCTATGTTGTTATGCTATTGTTGCTGTTGTTGTTGTTGCGGGAAAATCCAGCGAATGACCGTGGTCGACTCGGGCTTGGCAAACCACAGGTGTGTCAAGCAGGAATCACACGCATACATTTTTTTCTAGAACTATCATCATTTAATTGGACATGAATCCCGACCGTCGGGCCGTCAGAGTATCTTGCAGACACTCTGACGGGCCGCATGCCGAAACGCATGCCAGAATCGAGTAAGTCTAGTTGTAAATTTTAGGTTGAGATATTAGGTTTAAAAAGGGACAATGCGTAACTATATGAAATAATCAGAATATCAGAACTTTTGTTGATCTAAATACTATTTGTTGGTTTTTGGCCGAGACAACATAATTTAATTTGTCAAGACAACATAACCCAATTTCTAATTGCAGTCACGACCATTCTGCATCAGTCTTTTTGCATATACTTGCATGGAGTAACTGTCAGTTTTCAATATTTACGGGTTTTACTTGTGCAAGCGCAAAGGGTATAATTAGAAAACGGTTTGTAGCATCTTGTCAACCGGAACACAGAGGCTTGTTTCTAATTGTGGCCCGGCTGAAAAAGAACCAAATCGGGTCCCGTACGGGGTAGAAATAAGTTGGCCCAGGGATTGAACAGCAAAGGGTTAAGTTGAGTAAATGAGTAAATCAAGAATGGTTCTTTCTTCAAATTACTTTTCCCGTCTATAGGTTAAACCTATCATTATATTAGAAATATATATATAAAAAAAAAAAGTTGGACATTGTTTGGACGTTTCACTACCAAATAGTAGTGAAACGTCCTGGTAGGAAATGTCCAATAGTGAAACGTCTAAATAGTGAAATGACTGCCACCCATTGAACACAATGATCTTTGGACTTCCATAGGACCGAAAAAAAACAATATAGATCAAAAATATCAAAAATAAAATGGCATTTTTACCTTTTTGTTTATTGAAGAAGTCATAACTCTATTTAATTATCGTTAAAAAGAATAGATTTTTTAGTTTTATCTGTTTCTAATTCCGCGCTAAATTAAACGGTGACCCGGAAGTTTATATTGACCCGGTGTAATCATCAAGTGTACTCGTTAAAATATTCCGATCTGATTTTCACCCCCCCCCCCCCCGATCCTTTGTCTTAGTACTTCAACGGACCCTCAGAGTCCCTGATGCTTCTTATCATCTTTTGCAATTCTTTGGAATTGAAGAAATTATCTTGCTGTAAGACAGTTTTTTCTTAATCTCACATTTCTTTTATCAAAATGAGTATGTTTCCCCTGTGAGTCGAGCCCCCATGGATAGGCCTATCAAACAAAATACCCGAAAAATCATGGACTTGTCCAGCATAGAGCAGCAAGGTGGGTCACATCAAACTACTCCACATACGTGAGTGTGACTGCCTTGCTTTGTACACTGGACTGTCGCACCCTTGAAAACAGACATACAGATGCCAGACTCTGTCTATCACAGTCAGGGGAAACTTGGCTCAAAAACTGCTGAATTCTCAGCAGTAACACCTCTGTTGGAAAGCAATAAAATGATGACCATAAACTCTTTGAAGTGATACACCTGCATAATCTCCTGCTGACTACTGATTAGGAACTTGGGTGATCAGAATATTACTAATTGATAACATCTTTGTTAAGGTCCCCAGAAAGATAACATGAGAGGATATAGTATTCATTTATCAGATACATTTTGAATAACATATTATTTACACAGACATTGTTTTCACCTCATTTCAAAATTCTTAGCCTTACATAACACCAAAATCATTTTAAAAGGTGTAGTAGATATTATAGACATTTTACCTTTAATTAGTAATAAATACATAGGGTGATATTTGCTCCAGTCGCATTTCCAAATGAACACTTAAAATATCAGTTGAATAAAGCTGAATTTACAACATTTAATTATCACACCGAAAATATATTTAACAAAGTGAAATATTTTTAGCTCCACTGGCTGAAAGCCACTGGGGCTATTGTCATGGCGTTGTGTCCGTCGTGCGTCCGTCCGCCCGTCCGTCCGGTCGTAAACATTTTCTTTAAAAATCTTCTCCTCAGAAACTACTGGATGAATTTCAACTAAACTTCACAGGAATGATCCTTGGGTGACCTTCTTAAAAATTTGTTCAAGAAATTTTGATCCAATGAAAAACATGGATTTAATGGGGTGGCTAATTTCAAATATGGTAAAAAGTGAGTCTTCTCAGATTCTAAATGATGGATACCAATAAAATTTTACATGAATGATCATTGGGTGACCCTTTATCATTCTACAAAAAAATTATTGTGATCGGATGAAAAAGCATTTCATGTGCGGAGGTCATTTTTCTATATATGTTATATAGTGGAAACTTGAAAATCATTTTCTCAGAATGTATGCGATGGATATCAACCAAATTACACTGGAATGATCCTTGAGTGACCCTTTATCAGTCTACCAAAAATTATTGTGATCGGATGGAAAATATGTTTTTTATGGGCGGAGGTCATTTCTCTATATGTTATATCGTGAAAACTTTGAAAATCATTTTCTCAGAATCTAAATGATTGATATCAACCAAATTTCACTGGAATTATCATGAGTGACCCTTTATCAGCCTACCAAAAATTATGGTGGAATATATGTATTTTATGGGCATAATCCTTTAAGTCAATTTTCGACCAATTTTCAGCATTTCCATAACAATGGAAACCAGAGTTTTCGATGAGTCTTTGTGCTCAGGTGAGCTATAGATTAATGAGTGAAATAAAATGATTATCACCAAAAGATAGACAACCAGTTATCGACTATCCGGCTATTGTCCGGTGTTTCTATTTGTTAACTATATTTCATTTTTCAGATGTTTAAGCGCAACTTTACAATGATTGCTAGCTTAAGTTAAAATTTAAATCAGACTTTTTTTTCCTCATTTAGACTATTTCTTTAGTCATAGTTTCATGTCGCCATCTAAAAACGCTAAGAACAATAAAATGTGTTTTCTTAAATCATGGAGATATTAAACTGATAAGCGTGAATGTGCTTTTAGTTAAATGACAAATTGAATTAAAAAATATTAATTTAACTTTCTTATAACATTAAGCTAAAATGTTATAATTTGATCAGAAGAAGATTTCCTTTCGGACTATTTATGCAAAAGCTTACAAAAAATCTGTTTACTCAAAATTATGTTTCTGGAGGTGTGAAGCCGATTTTTCATTGAATCAAAATCTACAAATCTCGATGAAATACAACTGAAATATTTTTTTGTCTTGTATTGTTGTACACAATTGTAGGTTATCCTTGATGTCAATTTGAACATATTTATAAATATGTGACCCATTAAACGAAAAAGGACCATCTGGGAATTCTGAAAAATCTATATTCTAGAAAGAGATCTGTTCCATCAGAGGTCAACCCGATACCGCATTTCATTAGATCTTTCATAGAAAGATAGAATGATAATTATAGATTCAGAAAATCATAAAAATGCGAAAAAAGTTTCGATGCTAGTCAGCCTGCGCAGCTACCACAGTCAGACTAGGGCCAACACTTTACAGGTTAACCAGATGGTCCATCTTTGTTTGACTGGTCACATATCCAAAACTAAGGGTTGGAAACAGATATATTTTCAAATAAATCTTCTTGTATTGGATGCTTACCATCCGCTCCTTTTGACACTTTTGTACCCATAAGTTCTCTAAATAATACTAAGCAGATAATGTCAGTATAAATTGAAACACAGATTCGCCTAAATCAGTATATGTGATAGCATGCAAATGGTATTACATAGGATTTGGTAATTGTTACCTAATAATTGTGACCGCAAGTAAAGGGAATAAAATATCAGTGGCCATGATTAACACATAATTGATAATACATATTAATGAGGCTTCCAGTTGTGTGGCAATAGTAAGAAAATATTGCCAGATAAGCCAAGTTTCTCCTGACTGTATCATTTGTTTATAATATCAGGCGTTCTTATCTCACATCAGGCATTCTCTAGACTAGAGGCGACTAAAGGCATCTTGTGCGCCTGATTCGCT
This sequence comes from Fragum whitleyi, assembly GCA_948146395.1. Taxonomy (NCBI): domain Eukaryota; kingdom Metazoa; phylum Mollusca; class Bivalvia; order Cardiida; family Cardiidae; genus Fragum; species Fragum whitleyi. The sequence goes on from OX411550.1 coordinate 65,368,964, forward strand.
CCGCAGGCCTGAAGGATTACTCACATGCTGAACAATTTCTTTAAATATAAGATGATGACTTTGGGTAACTAGTTAGGCCCTCTTCCCTTATCCGAGTAGTTAAACGCCGGAGATGTAGGCCTAGTTTTCTTTTTGATATCGTTGAGACAAATTCCTCTTTCTATGCAGCATTATAATTGCTTCATTTCTAATATAGAATCTAAATGTTCCACATTTTTTTACTGGTCAACATTTTTTCAAAGCAAACTAAAGAACACGCATGTACAAATTTGGTAGAAACTAAATTATAATATAATAGAATTTCCAAGAAAAAAATGCATTTTTTTTCATATCGATAGGCTTATATCATCGGTAACCCAGTGTTGCTCCATTCTATTAACTACATTCGTCAACCAAGGAAGAACTTGCTATTTTTTTTTCTCGTTTTCATGAACTTGAATTCACGAAGCATTTTAATTGGCGATCTCAATTTTTTAGAGAAAAGTTGATCCGCAATTTTTAATCCGCTGCACTACATTGCTGAGCACGATCGTTATGGGGGTGGGTCTATCATGGTTTGGGGTAGTTTCAACTGGGATGGGCAGACTGATCTTTTTATTTTAGAAAGAGGTACTCTGACAGCTCGTAGGTACATTTATGAAATCCTCAATACCCATGTAAGATTTTACGCTGGTGCTAATGGGGATGGATTCATTTCAATGAATGATAATATCCGTCCACACACGGCCCGTATAGTCCAAGAGTATCGCCAAGAAGACAGTCTAGGGAAACTTGGTAGCTATGATGCAATTTACCAACTTTTGGCTCACCACTGGAAGTCTTATTGATATTCATTATCAGATAGGTGTTAATCATAAACAATAATTATTTTATTTCCCCTTCTTGTGATCAAAACTATACAATAAATGGCAATATAATGTTATGTAATACAAGGTGGAATTATGTTTGTCTTGAAGAAATGATCATTCACGGCCAGAGACTGACTTCTGCCCTGGTCCTTGAGTACAGTTTAGAATATATAATTTATCATTTCATTATTAATGCTTTTATTTCGTCCAATACTTCATTTGAAGCATTTGTTAATTTTTATGAAAATAGTATGCCTCGGTGGGATGTGCAGCTGATTCTAGGATGAAATGTTGTTGCACTGGTGTGAGAAACAACACGAAGCCATTGATAGGTGCACTTACATGCTGAGATAAAACTGTAATAGTGTGGAATTAGGCCCACATAAATTAATTACTTTGTTTGTTTGAATTGGGTTTCATAACGCTGCTTTTAACATTTTAAGTCATATGACGACAGCGGGAACACTGAACAATGGAATCCTGGTATTTCTCGTTGGAAAATATAGAAAATGTTGACCGCCGGGAATTGAACCCATGATATCCAATGATTGAAGTATTGGAGTATGATGCTCTATGACGAGGGCTCTTGAAGCTTTTTTGATACAGTATCATATTGAAATGCTTTAAACATTTAGCCAAACAATTTAAGAATATGTTCGTTTCCTTTTTTCATTTTCTTTTTAATTTCTAGGCAAAATACAGGATCCAACAATATAGTGATAAGTTCTATGTAGTGCAATAACTTGAAAACTATTATATGATTGTGAGGTCATAAGGAAAATCCCCAATGGCAATAGGAACGATCCTTCAGAAAAGAGGACCAAAGTAGTCACAAATCGCCCACCTGAGTTAACTGTCTTAAGATCTGACTTTTTAACCGAGTTTCTTACCACACTTGACCCGAATTCGAACGAGATTGAGATTTCATAAAGACAATCATTCCGACCAAATTGCAGGATGATTGGACAAAAATTATGGCCTCAAGACTGTCTACAAGTCGCCGTCATAGCGCAGTTTGATTGTCAGTCTAGAGGTCCCGAGTTCGATCTCCGACGGTCGCACTCATTCTTTCCGACCATTTGTCACACCAATGAGTCGAATATCGTAGACCTGTGTAGGATAGCAGCTGGAGGCTTTACCTAAATTTCATCAAAACATTCATTCTGATCAATTATGACCAATTTTCAGGTTGATTGAGCAAAAAATATGGCTTCTTTAGTGCGTACACGACTTTCTAAGATTTTACCCCGTAACCTCATTTTGACCCCAATTGACCCAATTTCAAACTTGACCTACATTTCATCAAGACAATCAATCTGAACAAAACACAGGTTGATTGAGCAAAGGACATAGCTTCTAGAGTGTCTACAAGGTTTTTTCTAATATTTGACCTAGTGACCGGGTTCTAAATCCCACTTGACCCAATTTTTAATTTGGTCGAGATTTGATGAAGACAATCAATTAGACCAGTTTTCGGGTTGATTGAGCAAAACATATGGCTTTTAGATTGTCTACAAGTTAAATGTTGACGACACATGATGGATGACGTACAACACACAACCCCAAAAGCTCACCTTGAGCCTTTCGCGCTCAGTTGAGCGAATAATACGAGCAAAGGGCTTTCTGTATTTTTACAAAAAATCTCTTAGACACGATAAAGTCCACAAATAAAACAGGATTTCCATAAAACTTAAAACTAAATAATTGTAGGGTTATAAGGAAGGTTCGTTTAGATAATGGGACTATGTGGTCAAATAACACAGAGAAATTGGCCATACCGATGTTCAACCAAAACATCTCGATTCCATAAAAAATAGACAAATATCATTGGATTTCCTTGAATTGTTGTAGTGTCATAAGGAAGGTTTCTTCAAAAATCGGATCGATCCTTCAGATTACATGGGAAAATGAGCTGTATAGGTTTTCACACAAAATTTTCTCTACAAATAGAACCGCTTTTTCTTGAAATTTTAACAAAAGTATTGTAGGGTCACGTAAAGGTTCCTTTGGAAAACCGACCTAATCCATCAAATAACAATGGAAAAGGGGCCTATTGATTTGCTACCAAAACATTCTCCGCTACTAACTTAAGTCCACAAATTTTATCGCATTCCCCTAAAACTTTGGTAGGATGAAAATGAGAGGGGTCATCAGGAAGGTTCCCTATGAAAACGGACCTTGTTCCTGAGAAAACAAAAGAAAATGAATCTTATGGATTTTCACTATAACAAGTCTCGTATGTGCCCTTTTTGGATGATTCTATGGCTGTAAGGAAGGTTCTGTATCAAAATTGAATTACAACACAGGAAAAGGGGCTTTAGAGATTATTGCAAAATCAAAAAGAGAGAAAAGTCGCTTTCATAATTTCACTTTAAACATTCTTTTTAAGCAATAAAGTTACTGAAATATCACAATAACTAAGGAATAACTTGATTCTCAGTAGAGTGTAACATGACCTTAAACTGATTGTATCGGGATATTGCTATTCCACATGTCAAGCTTGCAATCATTTGACCTTAAAATGCTACATTGACCTTTCACTAAAGCAATATCTAGTTTAAAAGGCGCATCTACAGCTAGAGCGGGACACCTATCCACTAATAATTGTAGATTTTATGCCCCGGACATTGAATTGACATTTGCTTTCAGTGTGACCTTGACCTTGAGATTCAGCAAAAAACATCCTTCAAATGGCACATCTACTCATTGTAGGGAACAATTATGTGCAGCTATTTGAATCCACCAATAGATGTTGGAGTTATGCTCTGGAAAAAAAGAGACAAGCTGTTGGTCAAACTGATTAATACATTCATTCAAATACACCGACTTGTAATATTGACAACTATGTCGAGCTCATCTCAAGCGGGCTTGACAAAAATAAGTTGAGTTGCGGTTACTTCATTTATGCTAAGGAGGACATTAACAGATATTCAACAAAGTTCCGTTGTCAATTCAGCAGTATTAAATACAAAAGTTCATTTAGCTATGTGAATTTTGGTGTAAATCAGTGGTATTAAGTCGGCGAAATTCTAATGTTATTGTGGACTGACAGACGGACAAACAGATGGATAGAGATAGGACAGTGATCTATCGCAATAGCTCACCCTAGCTCTTCATATGGAGCAACACGAAAAAAACAAACAAACAAACAAAATACATTTAGTCTTGAACTAGAATTTATTTGCTTGGCTGAAAAAATCATCAGGTTTATTTTTTTCTCTTTCCTTTAAACACACAGAAATGTGAATTGGAAAACTTGACAGATATTGTTTTCAACATCCCATGCCATCATACCATCTCTATTTTTCAAACTATACCTGTAGTGGAACATTGAATGAATTTCTTTTAATACATAATAAATTTATCTTTCTGTCCAGGTAGGTTGTTATCAATTAGCTCATATCCTTATCACCATTGTCACTAATCAATTAATGCAGGTTTATAACAGCAAAGGGTTCCTGATTATCAATTTATTGCTTTCCAACAGAGGTGTTACTGCTGAGAGTTCAGCAGTTTTTTGGCCAAGTTGCGCTAGACTGAAGAGGGCATTCAACGTCTGGACTGGCCGGCTCCCTCACCGAACTAAAATCCGACAGAGCATATGTGGAATGAGCTACAGGTCCGAGTTTCGGCTCGCAAGGTTCAGCCAAGGACACTCCAGGAACTCGGCCAGATCCTTAGAGAATAATGATCTGTTATTCCCCAAAGAGTTATCCAGAACTTGGTCAGGAATATGCAGAGGCGCTATCAGGCTGTTATTGATAGTGCCGGCTCTCATACTCGTAAGTGAACGAAATGCAATTGAAAGCAAACATTTTTTGGTCAAATTCGATTTTTTTTCAATTTTCAAAAAAAAAAAAAAAAAAAAAAAAAAAAACAGACCAATTTCTAGGGTCTTCCTGTTTGGTCTACGTTTAAAGTTATCTTATTATTATAAAGTTTTATTTTCTTCTTAAAATTTGATAAACTGATAACAATCGACCATTATCCAAAATTCTTATAATCAAATTTTATTTTTTACTGAAATTATACTATAAAAGAGTTTTGGTGCTTAGCAAACTTTGAGTAGTATATATTTTTTTGCCGATTGCGACAATTTTTGGGCGTAAGATCTACAGGGAAGGATAAAAATACCTGCCTTAGGAAAATTCACGTAAACCTTGATTTCAAAATCAAATTTTGATACGATGAAAAGTATGATTGTTTGGAAAGATGCAAATGTTTGAAATGGACAAATAAAAGGGTGTAAAGAGAAGGTCCCAATCAAACGATCATAACTATCAATCTAAAAGAGAGAAACAAGGTTCAAGGGAGGTTCTTGCTGAAGAACTTACTAAAGATTTACAGCAATCATGGAGACATATTTTTAATGTGAGACACTAATACGAAGCTATGGCTTTGTTTGTGGATCATACATCAAATTCAACTTCAGAAGATCTTTTCCACGTTAATAACAGAAAATACGCGTAGGAAATACAGTCAGTGCACTTCGGTGCATCTAAGCGACAGATAAACCTGCACACCGAAGTTACCTGCATAGGGAGCGAAACACATCCATTTTGCATAGTGTCTGATTGTTTGAGACATGGACAAGCAGCCATATGGGCTCATTTAGAGCCAGTAATCGGATACCTACAATCCATAAATCCGTCTTTAGTATACAATTTTTGTAGGAATGGCCGACGACACAATGTCGTAATAAAATGTGTTTCTACCTTTGGAATAGAAAGTTCTTTGACAACGGGTTTGAGAGATCCATATGGAATTTTTAGGCATCATACGGGAAAAGTGCCACGGTTGGGATTGGAGCTGCCATCAAAAGAATTGCAGTGCCAGAGATATAGTTGAAGCCGTAGGAAAAAGCGGTACCAGCTCAGTGAAATTGTTCCTAGTTGACCAAGAATTGATTGATGAATATGACAAAATAATACCCGCTTATAATTTAACCATTCCTGGAACTATGGGTGTTTAGCAGATTTCAGTATGTTTTATTTGCATTTGACGGATTAGTACCTAAATTTGTTTATTACCTAGAAATATTCTTAATTTTTTCCTTGTTTCCTTTTTCACAGCAAACTTGACTTGAAATTACAAAAGACCAAGATAAACTTTCCATTTTATAAAATCTCTCCCTTTTTTAATAGACCAATCCACAATGTGAGGAAAGACTATGTAAATTCAGCTTAACTTGGGTTATTCCTACAACGTTTTGATTGTTTAACAAAGAAATTTAATATAAACGGTATTTTATTTTGATACGTTATCCATTAATTTACCATCCTTTTTTTTAATCAGCTCCTGTAGATAAAAATATTATCAAATAATTTTCGATCCTGCACAGGTCACCTTGGACTGCCATTACAACACAAACTATAAGATATTAAGCTTAGTTATGCTGATCCCGGAATATTCCTGCTTTGGCAGGAGGTATGGACAAACATCAGCCTGCACATATGTGCAGTCTGATCTTAGTCCATACAACCTGATTTTCTTTATTAAACCAGAAAAGTTTCAGAAATTATATTTTCAAAATCAAATGCTGACTCACAATAAGGAAATACAGAGCTTTCAGCACTTTGATTTATATGTAGTTTTGCCAAGGTTTTTTATTCATCATGACAGGGGTTAAGTAGATCTACAATGTAACTCACTATACATAACCTGCAAAGGATAATGTTCAACCATGGTAAGTTTGCAAAGTATGGTAATTGCAGACTGTATTACTATCAAACAAGGAAAAAGAATTATAACATGATGTATTTTGCGAAATGAGCGTTAGGAAAAAATTACGACACTCGTTTTGATTGAATTTGTCGAAACCTTTGTCGAAGCACAAAAACGGTCGGACCTTCAACAGTACAAGCCGACACTACAGAAACAGTTCTGACGCTTCTTTTACAGCTCGGCCTTTTTCGGGACAGGTTTGCTTCGGTGACAGTAAAACACTTCAAATACCTTTGGTCATATCTGTCTTATCAAAGGAAGGCTATCACTGCAAAAAATGGGAAGCGCGTTCACTATTACAAAAGAATTGTGTTCTTTCAATAGGGCAAGACTAAATGGTCTTTGTTAAAGGCATACGCGCGTAAATGATGCACCGCATAGCGGCGATACATTTCAAAATCAAGGAACATAACTCTGTTTGTTCTAAAATTGATGAAAAAGGTTGTGAAACGAAACCGATATTTTCCCGCCAGCTTGACGTCATTATAGTTGCTACTCGACATCGAAACGTTGCATGCGAAGAATATTGCTCCCTTTTAAGAAATGCACCGGAGACCGTAGATAGGTGAAATGAGCACTGGGACTAATGCCATAAATCTGACTTGTTATCCGTTAATAGCCATTACTCCAGGGGTTTGTTTTCTTTAGTCAGCTAGGGGTCGGGGCTGATTCTTAATGTCCTGTTATATCCACTGCACATCAATATCAAGGAATAACTGGTGTTAGTGTCTAGTTTGTCTCAAGATCTTATTTGGGAATTTCAATATGTTTTGTTCCTTTAAGAAACTCTGCTAAACATGAACTTACAACACATCCAGACCGCTTACATTTTGAAGAAGATTCGAATGATTTATTTAATTGATAATATGCAATTGGCAACGTTGTATAGTAAAACCCAAACCTGAATTTTGAAGTTAATTACGTATTTTTTTCTTAACAAAATCCTTTTAAAAATTTCGTCTGCCTTGTAACTAAAGTTTGTACTGTAGTTATGATGTTATGATTGCTTTTGTTTTAACTATATATGGTAGCCGGTTTATGTGTAAGGGGTTTTGTTCTGCCTTGTCGTACAAGCTAGCTTTTTATAGCAACGCGGTATAGCTCTCGCTTTTGGACAAAGGGGTCCCTGGTTCGAATCCTAACGAAGTTGCATATTTATTTACCGGGGACATTACCTGTAAAAGTATTGACAGGGTATTGTTTTCTAGAACTCTGTGACAACTAAAGAGCTGTTTAGGGTTATAATTACAGCCTGTGAATTCTTTTATTTAAAAATAATGCATGTATGTCTTTAGGTCGAAAATTTATTTTTTTTTTAAAAAGAAATAGTATTCAATAAATTATAATTATCAACTTTCATAGTTTGAAAAAAAAACTTTAGGTAGACTGCTTCCATTCTATATGTACCGGCAAATTTTCTACCATACATGCATAGACAAGAAACAGGTGATTTTTTTACTGACACCTAAAGCAATTATTTATGTTTAAATTTTACGAAACTTGCATTCTTGGGTTAGTTGCCATGGTGATCACCATCAAGCATAGGAGGTTGTAATGAGCACACACATTTCAAAGACATAGACACATTACACGAATCTTTAGTTAAGAAATCTCAAGTTTCAAAAATATTTCTTGACAACAAAAACATTAACTTCACATCTATTTCAGACAACAACATTTGAATTGAAATTTGAAATCCGTGTTTTGACTGAAAGAAACCTCTATAATCATACTAGTGACAAAACTGAATTTTGATATTTAAAGGATAGCAAATTTTCGTGTAATGTGATTGGCTTTCTCTATATGTATCAAGTACAAAGGATATCACTTTTTAAAGCACTAGCATTGAACAACATTGAGCTAGTGAATACAAAGCACAAGTTTATTGTAAAACGAAACTTAGTCATACACTAAGGAAAACTGACAAATCGAGATTTCCCCAAAACATCAAAGTTTAGATTTTTGTCGTTAAATAAACCGACGTGATAATGAAGGACATGTAATAAAATGTCGCTTACTTAAGTAGAGCCACCGTCGGAGCGCATCAGGCTCGAAATCATGGTGGGGATGGGATGGGTGGGGTGGGGTGAGGATCATATTTCTTATATCCCATAGCTTCCGATATATGTATTACATCAGCGGGTTTAAAATCTTAATTCTATGTGGAATGAGTGGCTGGAGATTCGGAAAGCATATATCGGTAATTTGGTAAGAGGAATACCAGGAACTCATGGTCAGTAGACCCAGCTTCCGAGATATGACTGGAAAATTGTTACAAAGCTATGTAAAGCCTAATTTCAATAAAAAAAATCAAATGTAAGTTAAGTTATAATTGCACACCCTGTTTACCTTTTGATTCGAAGCATCATGAAACCGTCGAAGGAAGTTCCATTCGGTCTGAGTTAAAATAGTTAGTCCGCGCAGCTGGTAAAGCCTGACTTGGATCGTTACTTTTCGCACTTCCAAGATAACCCCTTATTGCCAGACAGGTCACAATTCATGTAAAAAACCAGCTTCATGTACAGGATGTTAAATGCACTCACCGCGAGCAGAATCCAGGCTAGTGATCGTTCAATTTTGGACATACTGAGTTCGCTTTCAAAAATGACAGGCTGGTGGGCAACCCATAATTGGAATACAAAAAAGGTTTAACGTTATAAAGTTGTAGGTTAAAAATCGTTGAGAGTTAAAGAATCCATCGTCGATATTGTTATGCTAGTAAGGAAGCCCGCCGATCATCGTGAGTACCCCAAGTAGGCAATGTCTTCAATTTTGGAAAACATACATCAACATCGCTAATTGCGTTCATCCTGAACAAAATTTGAGATATAGGATAACCTCCCATAAATTCACTCAAAACTCGATCCACACACTCATTCAATTTCATTCCTAAATCAATCGAAAAATTTTCACCTTGTCAATTTCACGATATTGTTAACTGTAGAAGCTGATAACCATGGTTATTCTCGTAGCAAGATTGGAGTCCTCGCTAGCGCGATTTGGATTGCAGAAAAAAAGGGGGAAATAAACATCAGAATCAAGCCTCCATATTTGAATTATATACGGGGTTAATGAATTCGTTTATTTTTTCTTCTTTCCCGTTAACATAAGGACATATTTTCATTCGCTTTCTTCCCAAGACAAACGAGTAAATATTGATAGAGATTGTATATCGACTTTCGACACAATAAAGCTTTGATTGATTGATTGAATGGAGTTTAACGCCGCTTTCAACATTATTTCAGCTATATCGCGGCGGCAGGAGCACCTTACAATGGATTCCTGGTATTTCTCTCACCAGTACAACCATTACATCCTTTCCTAGCCTCCAGATACTATCTCACATAGGTCTACGATTATCAAACCATTGGTGAGAGACAAATTGTCGGAAAGAATGAGTGCCGCCGTCGGGGATCGAACCCGGGACCTCTAGAATGACCGTCCTTCGCGCTACCAACTGCGCTATGACGGCGGCTATAAAGTTTTGAACAAAGAAAGAAGGGCAAACTGGTGGTAAAGGAGAGCAAAAATGTTTGTTGTCTACTTTTTCTAATATAGCCCATTTTTTTGGTACGACAAGATGAAAGGGCGGATGCATATGTCGTATGTTCCTCGTACGCTTAAAGACAAAAGACAACGCGGATCCATACATTTTAAACGATAAATACATACACATGTACGCTTACAAATCATCTTTTCGATGCATTGTAAGATTTTCATACGCTTTGCATTCTCAATTCATCCGTTAGTGCAGTGGCACCGGGCCTTACAGTCGCTGGAAAAAGTGACGCAGACTGCTAAAATTTAGCTCACACTTCAAGTCATTAAAACTGTTACCTGTCAAATAAATCTTGAAACAGGCAGTGCTGGCATGGTCATCTCACACCAATTAGTAGGCCATTAGTTTCCATCTGTTTACATGCGGTCTGAGATTACCAAATTATTCCCAGTCTTATTTTAGAACCAGCAGTTTATCTATCTTTTAAACTTACAAAACTGAAATTTCGTTAATATCTTATGTGAAAAGACAAAGAATATAACTTTATCATGACATTCAGTTAATATCAATATCCAAAAAATACCAATGTGAAATTTATCCCAAGAATAAGAAAATCGAGATAAATCAGCTACTTTGGGTATAATTGGAACTTTATTTACCTATAATAAAGTCAATATATTGAAATATAAATTTTCGATGGGTGACTAAAACCTTATAACTCCAGCTTTCATAAAGTACATTACATCTTTTAAGTTTTTGTCACAGTTATGAACTCGTGTTAATTATTTTTGTAAATTTGTACGGAAAGCAATAGAAGAAAAGTCAGTTTGCCAAATTTCTACAAACAGACACACACACGCATATGCGCGCATGCACACAAACACAAACACTACACACATACACACATGAAACTATTTATATCCTTTGAGTAATTAAATTGAATTGAGGTAGTGGAACCGTAATAGATCAACAACATTTCAGAACCCACAAACTTTCAATTTGGAAACCTCGGTTAAGACTGTTAAAGCTCATTACTTCTGAAACATTGCGGAACTATTATGGGTCCTCTACTTTAAACATGTAAATTTTGTATTTTCCTTTCAAACCTCCTTCTTTTAATATAATAGATCACGTCAGTAAAAACCAAGATTGGCATTTTAGGCAAATTTGCCACCATCAAATTGTTACACTAAAACTTGATAAAGATATACAATATAAATAGTAATACCAATCACCAAATGCTTCCTGAAGGGGTTGTTGTACCATATTTTTTGGGGGTATGTCATTTAAAACTTTGTTAATGTTGACAAAAAAATCAATAAGTTTTGGGATACAATTATTTTAGAGCATAAATGATATTTGAATTTCCTGAAATGGTAATCAAAGCTTAATTATATCAAGCTGTATTTACTAAATTTTAGTATTTTTAAAAGCAAAAATTACCAATAATATAAAGGCAATATCAAATTGGAAAAAAACAAGGGACTCTGAGAGGTTTTACAATTCATGAGCATGGAGATTGTCTTATAATTTTCAATGATTTTTTGCAATTCTTAAAAAAACATTAAACCACACGATCAAGGTTTGCACAGCAGTAATATATTTGGCTGGCTCAAAGGAAAGGGAAAGTGCGTTAAGACAATCAATGATCAGGGGGCTTTTTATGTTCAAAGCATCATACATAACTTTTTTGCATATGCAAATAATTATCAAAAATGTAACAGTATAGTTCAAGAGATTCAACATCTCATAAATGATACCCAGATCAGCTCCAATCCTGTGAGGGTACGTGATATCTACAAGGAAATTCCCTAGACCACTTTTGTCCAGAGCAGTTATTGTTAAGAGTTATTGCCCTTTGTTGATTGTTTAAAATCGTACCATTGATTCTGCCATTTCTCTTGTTTGAATTAATTTGAATTCGAGACAAAGGTGCTATTGAGAAAACATTGCAACAAATGAATACATAGTAGGAAAAGAAGAAATTAAAAGTTGCAAGCAATTTATTATTATACCCCAATCTACGAAGTAGAGGAAAGGTTATATTGGTTTCACGATTCTGTTAGTCCGTCCCTCTGTCTTTCCGTTGACTTTTTCGTTCTCTAACTCGAGAACAAAGCAACCTAGAATCATGAAACTTCATGTAAATGCTGCTTATGACCAAAGGAAGAGCTCAATATTGTTACAGTCACATAGGTCAAATGTCAAGGTCACAGTTATTTTTAATAAATCATTGTTAGACGCTTTCGTTTCCAGATTCTAACTTAAGAACCAAGTGACATAGAATCAATATTTGTTACAAACACTACAAATCCTGCACTAATAGCGCATAGCTTCTGGGGATCGAACCCATAACATCTTGTGATTGACATAAACAGAACCAACGTTGTTATGGCGGTTGCCTTGCAGTCTGAAAATGGAATTGAATCACAATACTGTAAAAAAAGAGTTTCTACAAACCCTGGCAGAGAGAGACATAGTTATCATAATAACAGTTCGGTGTATGTGTGTCTGGTTGTCTGTCTTTTGTTCAGAATTTTTTTTCCAACATCTAAAGAACAATTTTGAAATAATTTGGCATGCTTGTCATCCATCTTGATTGGATGTGCATTTAGAAAGAAATTTTCAGATAGCTCAAAGATCAGCTAAAACTTAAATGGTATAATATGGGATCAACATCAGTGATCCTGAGAAAACCAACTAATTTGTCATTGAAGACAAAAAATGTAATTTAACAATTTTATGTGAACATATACAAGAGAACAAAATGCTAGGGAAAATTGATTTCTTTTTCCTTGTTATTCCCCCAAAAAGCTTTTCTTTTTCTGTTACAAGCACTAGCTGGTATTATAGTAAACTTTACCATTACTCTGCGTTCGTGATAACAAATCCCGTGCGAACACATTCGACACGAATACTGGTGAATTTTCCAGGAAGCAGAATCGAGGAGGATTAATCTTAGTTTAATCAATGTAAAATGAATAGGTTTAAACCAACCAAAAACCTTGCGAACACTCCATAAATGGTATTCATTATATATAGGGCCTAGTGAAGCTTTCTATTACTTGTTTCAAGATGGAAATGAGTGCAATTTAACCTTGAACCTATTGCAGGTTTGATGTTGCTTTCTGCAAAATTGTCAATCCAAAATTCCAACATTTCAAAATACTGCTGATAACTTTATAAAACCAATTCGTGTAAGTATAAATAGGTGTTTTACAGTAGATAAAGTAAAACGGTAAAAGTGTATATACTGATCAGAGTCTTTATTTTCATAAATTTGCAACTGGTATAAAGTCAGGCCCATTATGATAAATTTTTTGTCTCCTTTAAATAAAAAAATGAGAAATCACCAATGCGGGAAACCCAATGCTATTTTTTTGCAGAACTCATGCCAGCAGAGTTTGATTTTAAGGTTTTATTTGCTGCCTGTGTTTAGTGAAGCGGTTCAAAAGCAGTATTAACTACAGGTCAAATCCCTAAACACTGATGCCAGTGAAGGTGTTAATTACTTCAATTGGTTGATAATGACACTCCCATGAGACCTTAAAACTTGGTTGAAAAAATCAGCCTGGTACTTTTTCCAGGGACTGCATAATTTATAAGCTGGACTTACACAGCTTGGTCACCCTAAGATTATATATTTGATTTTTTCTGCGCTCTTGCTCAATAATTCTATCAAACTTTTGATTCGAGAATATTCACCTCAACCCTCTGGCTGATTAAACAAATAAGCCATCTTACATTTGACAAACATAATCAATATTTACGTTTAATAACACTTCAAAAAGCGCAACTATTATACGAAAAGGGACCAGAAGCAAATACTGTAATTTAAACAAGAGGGTCGTTGGGCCTGGGTCGCTCACCTGAGAAAAAAGCTTCATTACCTAGGTATGTCCATGCAACCACAGAAAAAGAGATTTTCACTTATTCAATCAGATAACATTTGAAATAATCCTCCCCCTACCCCCTCTGCTCCTCCCCTGGTCATTATTTATTTAAGCTTTTTTCATAAAAGGTCTGTGATCAGCAAATCTATGCCAGATAAACAGGCTGAGTCTGAGACTTTTAAAGTTTTCTTTAATAAGTTGATCAATCCATGTCAAATATAAAGGCTGTAGGGATTCAAAATTCTCAACAAAGCACTCCCCCTCACCCAAGATGCTCTGCACCTGGTGAATCTACAGTCATGATTTTAGCTAATTCAATTAATGTCTATTTGCTGATCATCCATACCAATTTTCAAGGCTGTAGGACTCCTGGCTCACTATAAGAAGTTTAAAGATTTCAAAAATGATCCAAAGTACTACCCCCTCCCCAAGACACTCAGCACCTGGTGACCCTACAGTCATGATTTTAGCTATTTTTATTAATGTCAACATATTGATCACCCATGACAATTTTCAAGTCTGTAGGGCTCCTGATCCTGGAGAAGAATAAGGTTAAAGATTTCAAAATTGATACAAAGTACTACCCCATCCCCCCTAATGCTCCGCATCTGGTGGCCCTACATTCATGATTTTAGCTATTTTATTTTAGATCCATATGCTTATCATCCATGCCAATATTGAAGTCTGTAGGGCTCCTGGTTCATTAGAAGATGAAGGTTAAAGTTACAAAATTTTCACAAAAGTACTCCCCCCCCCCCTGGTGCTCTGCACCTGGTCGCATTACATTCATGATTTTAGCAATTTTTATTAAGGTCTATGAGCTGATCCTCCATGCCAATTTTTAAGTCTGTAGGGCTTGTGGTTCAGAAGAAGAAGAAGGTTTAAAAATTACAAAATTTTCACTACCCTCTCCCCCCTGGTGCTCCGCACCTGGTGAATCTACAGTCATGATTTTAGCTATAATGGTCCGATAGTCCGGCAGAAATCTAGCTTGACCCGGAAGTGGGGTTCAAAGTTTTTTTCTTGACTGATTCTTGTAGCTAAGGCCTTCCCTAACGAGAATCTGGCTGATGACATCTTGTCATCATTGAGCATTTTGAGAAAATTGAGATGGCAGCCAGGACTATCGAATGCTACGCTTACAGCTCGGTAGATCACTATGAAACACTTTTAAATGGGTTTTTGTGCTTTATTTGATGTTAAAGCTCGAGATTATAAGCATATGATATAATAAATGTAAATTATGACATCAGAAGTGAGTATGGTAGTCAAGATGGCAGCCAATAAGAATAATTAAATGGCAATTAAAGTATTTCTTAAGTAAGCATTTTATGGCTTAATCGATAAGCATTTGTAAGTGGTTTTAAGCTCTCTTAATACCAGACTAGTGACAACTCTCTTCTATTGATACATTAATTCTTGATTTGAAGATGGCAGCCAATAAAGAGAAGATTTTAAGTTAATTGTGTTTTACTCAGGATTTAAGAATACATGTTGCACTTGCATTAATTTTTTCAATGCCAATTTAAAAGTTTTTTACGATTTGACGCCTTAAATGATAGAATTTGAATATAATTCGAGATGGCAGCCAAGAAATATACCCGAGAGAAGGTTTGAGGTTAAAAATTAATTCAGAAAATGATTCATTTCAACAAACGAAGAATTTAGTCATAATTTTGAAATTAGAAAAGCTACATATAACAATATATTTAGAATTACTGTGTTTCAAGATGGCAGCCAATATTGCATAGATATGGTATTACCGTTGATTATTACCTGTTATGCTCATTCAAATGAAAATGTTTGTAAATAACTAATTCATAGACAATACACATTCCAGTGAACAATACATTACACCTATATATAACACCTATGTTGCATGGCAATTGAAAATAAAATTCTATTTGCTTTGGAAGAAAATTATTGCACAACAAAATACATTCATCTCATATCTTTGGAATGGCACGAAAAAGTTGTATCTCGCCATAAACATAAAGGCAGTAGCAACTGGTTCATGCTGAATCATCGATATGGTCAAATACCGAAAGAAAATTCTATTATTAATATTTTGGGAAAATCGAACATTTTTTACTAATTTTAATTGAATTTAATTCTATCTTTTTTATCTTAATTATTTATTTTTCTCTGGTTAAGTATGGATATGCTACGTTGTTTTTAATACTATTGATATTATTTTCATAATAACCAACCTATGATCGCTCAATTTTCTTTCTAAATCATTCTGATGGATTCGTTGTATGACCCATTAAACCACATCCATATCAGTATGTATTGTCATATATGTTTATAAGAGGAAAAGGAGTTGTTCCGCTGAGGAACATTAAAGGACTGCAAAAAAAAATTTAGTGGTAAATTTCAATTACATGATCACAACCGTTAAAAAGGGTCATGTAAGCATGATGATTGACTGTGTTACCCTGGTGAATTTGGTAATGCTTGAAAAGAGGCAATGCACTCGCTGGATTTGTCTTAGCGACTATTGAAGACCTTGTTCAAATTACATAAATATGGCAAATTACTAGCGCGCAGATTGACTAAAAGTCTGATTTTTAAATTAAACATCACATCCTCCGAATCGCAGTTGATTTATTCAAATCATCCTCAAATCATCCTCAAAAGTTCGATATTCAACGCGGATATAGCAGCGAAAGGTTGTTAAAAGTGTTTGTTTAAAAACACCCTCTTGCCTGTTCTTATCTTCATTTTGCTTGCATTTGACATTTTACGATTGGGCAACAATATTGTGACTTACTGTTGACTATAATTGTTTTCCTCTTTTTGTTTATTTCATTTAAAAACCACATATTTACTTTGATTATACAATCATGTTATGCCAACAAGATCCCAGAGCTGGCACAATAGTTCAAATAAATTTGATAATAAGTGGAAAGAAAAACAGCGAGGCTGCCATCTTGAAAAAAAAAAGTTGTTTTAATACTTTACATCTGAACGTACTGATCAAAGCTCGGATATGTTTTGGCTATATAAAAAGATTATCATATTCTCATGCTTTCCATTTAAGTACGTGTATTTATAATTCATAGACTCTCTTAACAAACTGCCATCTCGACTGCCAAACTGAATTTCACTGTATGATCATTATTTCTGTAACTTGCTCAGGCAGCTGTTCGATACCATCATATTTTCACATGGTTAGAGTTGTCTATAGTCATGTAAGATTTATCTAAAAAGGGTTTTAATTGTATCTTCATTTTTTGTTTTACAAATATCCATATACTACTTAATTTACACCAGTAATCATACAGTTTTTCCATTTGGAAGCCATCTTGCCAACTATTCTTTATTTAATCTTCATTTAGGGTGTTCATTACACCAGGAAACTTCAAATTAGCATCTTACCAGATAAATTAAGTTAAAATACAAAATTTAGCTGAATTGTTAAATCATAGTAGCATAGTAGTGCATGTATGTTTTTGGTTGACTTGGCTGCCATCTCGACTTTTTTTCAAACTATTCCATGATGAAAATGCACCATCATCCAGATTTTTGATAGGCTAGGCCTTAGCTACTAGAAAAAAAAGATAATTGTAAAATGTCTTGCAAACGTTTAGCATGAAATAAAAACCTTATATTTCCTGGCTGCCATCTTCAAATTAAGAATTTGCATATTACTTGATAAGAAGTGAAACTAGTCAGATTAAGGGCATAAAGCATCTTACAAAAGTTTATTTAGAAAACCCCAAAACAGATTCAAAGATCCTTATATCTCGCATGCATCGAGAATACTTTAAAACCATTTTGGAATTCGATTTGGCTGCCATATTGATTACCATACTCATATCTTATGACACCTTATGCTTTTATTTTGTTACATAGCTTTAGATCAGCATTTAACAATAAAAATGACCACTCAAATGGATTTTATATTTCAAAGAGAGTGATCTACGGAGCCGTTGGCTGGTTTTTGGTAGTCCTGGCTGCCATCTCCATTTTTTCAAAATGCTCAATGATGACAAGATGTCATCAACCAGATTCTGAATGGGGAAGGCCTTGGCTACAAGAATCAGTCAAGAAAAAAACTTTGAACCCTACTTCCAGGTTCAAGCAAAATATGTCATATTTCTGCCGGACTACGAATGCTGATCATCCATGCCAATATTAAAATCTGTCGGGCTCCTGGTTCAGAAGAAGAAGAAGGTTAAAGATTAAAAAAAATATCATAAAAGTACTACCCCCTCCCCCCTGGTGCTCCGCACCTGGCAGCCAAACAGATTTTAGCTATTTTTATCAAGGTCTATGAGCTGATCCTCCATGCAAAATTTGAAGTCTGTAGGGCTTCTTATTCAGAAGAAGAAGAAGGTTAAAGATTACAAAATTAACCCAAAGAACACCCCCCCCCTTCCCCCCAAGTGCCCCTTACCTGGTGACCCAACAGATATGATTTTAGCTATTTTTATTCAGGTCTAAGAGCTGATCATCCACGCGAAATTTCAAGGCTCTAGGACTGCATGTTCTAAAGAAGAAGAATTTTAAAGATTATTAAATTTTCAACTTTGGTTGCCATAGAAACCATAGTTTTTCACCGATTTCACTTCTTTTAGCAAGTTTGGAAGGGGACCACATAGGGAACATTTCTGTAAAATTTGGTGTAAGTTGGCTTAGTAGTTTAGGAGGAGATGTCGTTTAAAGAAATTGTTGACGGACGACGGACAACGGACGACGCACGGACGCCGGACAAAAGGTGATCACAATAGCTAAAAAGTAAAAGCAAAACCCTTTTCAGTCTGCACAGCCAGAGCAGAGTTGATACTTTTTACACTTTCAAGGTGCTGTCTTTTAACCAAACAAGTTTAGAAAGATTTTTTAAGAGGAAAGGAAAGGAAAAAAGGAACACAAGATCAACTTTTTTATATTAACATGTTTACATAATTTGTTAAGTGGTCAGTTTCCATTCGTATAACATCATTTTTATTCCAAAACCTTGTATCTACAGCTTGATAAATGTTTTTTGTATATTTTTACAAGTATTTTTTATGAATCTTTTGTATGATCTACTGAAAAATTGCAGTAAGAGTTCATTTCCATATATCACTATCCTAGACAAGTACATGTACCTAAAATTGTTGTCATAGAAATAAGGTGAATTGTTGTAACTGCAGCAGTTTTGCCCAAAAGACCATAATTTCAAGCTCAAATTGGTTTGCTATACTTACATAACTTTAATAAAGTAAACTGGTGTTCTGAACAGAGAGATGAAACTGATATACAACATTTGCACGTAAAAACTTAACCAGGAATTTCTAAGACCTAAATGGGTTAAAATTACACAATATTGAAAATCAGAATAATTAACCTTTTCAATAGGATGATATTATGGTCACAGAAGTATGTGCAAAGTTTCCAAGTTAAAGCTTAAATACAAATGGAGATATAACTGATATACAACATTTGCACGCAAAAAACTAAACCAGGAAAGTCCGAAAAGGGTTAAAATTCCACTAAATTCAATATAGTAATGAATCTTTGTTCAGAGGCTTATAATATGGTCACAGAAGCATGTGCAAAGTTTCCAAGCAATAGCTTTAGTAGCTTTTTAAACATTTGCACGTAAAAACTTAACCAAAGTATTACGCTGACGCCAACGCCGATGCCCGGGTGACCGGAATAGCC
This sequence comes from Fragum whitleyi, assembly GCA_948146395.1. Lineage (NCBI taxonomy): Eukaryota > Metazoa > Mollusca > Bivalvia > Cardiida > Cardiidae > Fragum > Fragum whitleyi. The sequence continues at coordinate 65,388,580 of OX411550.1, forward strand.
CCCCCCCCCCCCTATTCTACGAATGGTCGAACTAAAAAGTATACAGCCTGGGATGGAAGATTGATCAGTCTTAAATCAGAAAATCAAGCGAGTGCAATATTCGTTTACCCTAGCCAGCCAGTGCAATGTACAGAGTCTGACTAGGATAGATACTTTAAGCACTTCCAGATTGCTCCTTTTTGCCTGATAGGTTACAAATAGACAGACAAGGAGGAGACACTAAAGATCGTAATGATGATGGTGATGATTTGAAATAGGGCTAATGACTGAATAGAAAGCAGGCTTGTTAGGCTAATATCAGACAGCACTTCTATGACGGTTTATCTTAGCCTAAACTGTCTGCCACAGCTTTTTAAAGGAGGAAAATAATATCATATTCACAGTTTCTATAAATGTATTACTGTACTGCAGAAAAATCTGTATTTAAACTTGAACAACTTCTAATCAAAAATTTAAACAATGGAACGTATAATTTTTTGTTTGCAGATTTCTAGCATGCTCATATTTTACCCACTGAGTAGAACATATTTGTGTTGAACCATAAATTGTGCTAAAATTGTCTAAATTGAATTGTCTTTCCGAAATGATAACATATTAAATTCACTCCAGGTAAGTGTGTGGAAATGGCAGATACATGAAGTTACGGATTAGAAGTTGGTTTTAGTTTGCTTCAGTACTTAAAATTGAATATAAACGTATAAATCAACCTGAGCGAGGAATCAAAAAGTCAAGAATGATGTTGGGACAATGAAACATTAGCTGGCCCCTCAGACTGTCCATTGACCCAGGGAAAATAAACAAATGTGGAAGTGCTGCCAGTACCACCATTAATTAGATGTTATCAATCAATTACATGCTGGGCAGTTTGGTATTTTAACGGTTCACCTTTAGTGGTGGATTTTAGGTTATAAAACCGAGATCAGGGCATTTATGTAGGACTGCTCCAGTATGAATTGTAGCTATGGCAACGGAGGTATTTTGACATATCTCACTAAATTTGTGAACTATTAATTACATGTAATGGTCATTAATAAGGGCAGCTGGTATTTAATCCATATACATGTAGCTTTAGAATCTTGGATTACATGGATAACATGCATTCGAGGAAAATGTTTCGTTTTCACACCAAAAATAGAAAATATATCATTCTAAATGATCTTGTAAAAAGAGAAGTGAGATGCAAATATGACCCGTCAGGCGTAAAAGGAATCGTCTTGGAATTGCGTGACGAGTCGATCATAGCCAGACTGTGCGGACTGTTCACAGGCGTAACATTTTGCCTTTGGCTTTTTTCCTGAATCTGTGATGATCTTTCTTCTTTCCAGTAAGAAAAACTTTGAAATGCGAACACCGGCTGACCTCTACTGGAACCAATATCTCTCTAAGATATTTATTTTACGAAGTTCTCAGGAGGTCATTTTTGCATTACTTATCAGATAAATTGCAAGTATTGTTTATTCTATCTCGCTTTCCTTCATAAACTAGTTCCTTAATTTCGATAAAATATTTTCATTTTAAATACAAAATAGAAATTTCAATAGCTTCAAAAATCAAACTGGGAATAGTTATGGTTCCTGTGCATTGTAATATCATTTTAAAGGATCTTTTCACCACTGAAGCTTGAAGTCGATAGCAAATGTACATACAGAGATGCTCCGGAAAAAAGTCATTATAATAACACAAAGGACAATAATCCCAAAATTATGCAACAAAAATGTTGTGGTTTTTATGCACCACTTTTCTCCTTCAAAGGTCTAACAGTCCCTGGAAAAAGTACCAGGCTGATTTTTTCAACCAAGTTTTAAGGTCTCATGGGAGTGTCATTATCAACCAATTGAAGTAATTAACACCTTCACTGGCATCAGTGTTTAGGGATTTGACCTGTAGTTAATACTGCTTTTGAACCGCTTCACTAAACACAGGCAGCAAATAAAACCTTAAAATCAAACTCTGCTGGCATGAGTTCTGCAAAAAAATAGCATTGGGTTTCCCGCATTGGTGATTTCTCATTTTTTTATTTAAAGGAGACAAAAAAATTATCATAATGGGCCTGACTTTATACCAGTTGCAAATTTATGAAAATAAAGACTCTGATCAGTATATACACTTTTACCGTTTTACTTTATCTACTGTAAAACACCTATTTATACTTACACGAATTGGTTTTATAAAGTTATCAGCAGTATTTTGAAATGTTGGAATTTTGGATTGACAATTTTGCAGAAAGCAACATCAAACCTGCAATAGGTTCAAGGTTAAATTGCACTCATTTCCATCTTGAAACAAGTAATAGAAAGCTTCACTAGGCCCTATATATAATGAATACCATTTATGGAGTGTTCGCAAGGTTTTTGGTTGGTTTAAACCTATTCATTTTACATTGATTAAACTAAGATTAATCCTCCTCGATTCTGCTTCCTGGAAAATTCACCAGTATTCGTGTCGAATGTGTTCGCACGGGATTTGTTATCACGAACGCAGAGTAATGGTAAAGTTTACTATAATACCAGCTAGTGCTTGTAACAGAAAAAGAAAAGCTTTTTGGGGGAATAACAAGGAAAAAGAAATCAATTTTCCCTAGCATTTTGTTCTCTTGTATATGTTCACATAAAATTGTTAAATTACATTTTTTGTCTTCAATGACAAATTAGTTGGTTTTCTCAGGATCACTGATGTTGATCCCATATTATACCATTTAAGTTTTAGCTGATCTTTGAGCTATCTGAAAATTTCTTTCTAAATGCACATCCAATCAAGATGGATGACAAGCATGCCAAATTATTTCAAAATTGTTCTTTAGATGTTGGAAAAAAAATTCTGAACAAAAGACAGACAACCAGACACACATACACCGAACTGTTATTATGATAACTATGTCTCTCTCTGCCAGGGTTTGTAGAAACTCTTTTTTTACAGTATTGTGATTCAATTCCATTTTCAGACTGCAAGGCAACCGCCATAACAACGTTGGTTCTGTTTATGTCAATCACAAGATGTTATGGGTTCGATCCCCAGAAGCTATGCGCTATTAGTGCAGGATTTGTAGTGTTTGTAACAAATATTGATTCTATGTCACTTGGTTCTTAAGTTAGAATCTGGAAACGAAAGCGTCTAACAATGATTTATTAAAAATAACTGTGACCTTGACATTTGACCTATGTGACTGTAACAATATTGAGCTCTTCCTTTGGTCATAAGCAGCATTTACATGAAGTTTCATGATTCTAGGTTGCTTTGTTCTCGAGTTAGAGAACGAAAAAGTCAACGGAAAGACAGAGGGACGGACTAACAGAATCGTGAAACCAATATAACCTTTCCTCTACTTCGTAGATTGGGGTATAATAATAAATTGCTTGCAACTTTTAATTTCTTCTTTTCCTACTATGTATTCATTTGTTGCAATGTTTTCTCAATAGCACCTTTGTCTCGAATTCAAATTAATTCAAACAAGAGAAATGGCAGAATCAATGGTACGATTTTAAACAATCAACAAAGGGCAATAACTCTTAACAATAACTGCTCTGGACAAAAGTGGTCTAGGGAATTTCCTTGTAGATATCACGTACCCTCACAGGATTGGAGCTGATCTGGGTATCATTTATGAGATGTTGAATCTCTTGAACTATACTGTTACATTTTTGATAATTATTTGCATATGCAAAAAAGTTATGTATGATGCTTTGAACATAAAAAGCCCCCTGATCATTGATTGTCTTAACGCACTTTCCCTTTCCTTTGAGCCAGCCAAATATATTACTGCTGTGCAAACCTTGATCGTGTGGTTTAATATGTTTTTTTAAGAATTGCAAAAAATCATTGAAAATTATAAGACAATCTCCATGCTCATGAATTGTAAAACCTCTCAGAGTCCCTTGTTTTTTTCCAATTTGATATTGCCTTTATATTATTGGTAATTTTTGCTTTTAAAAATACTAAAATTTAGTAAATACAGCTTGATATAATTAAGCTTTGATTACCATTTCAGGAAATTCAAATATCATTTATGCTCTAAAATAATTGTATCCCAAAACTTATTGATTTTTTGTCAACATTAACAAAGTTTTAAATGACATACCCCCAAAAAATATGGTACAACAACCCCTTCAGGAAGCATTTGGTGATTGGTATTACTATTTATATTGTATATCTTTATCAAGTTTTAGTGTAACAATTTGATGGTGGCAAATTTGCCTAAAATGCCAATCTTGGTTTTTACTGACGTGATCTATTATATTAAAAGAAGGAGTTTTGAAAGGAAAATACAAAATTTACATGTTTAAAGTAGAGGACCCATAATAGTTCCGCAATGTTTCAGAAGTAATGAGCTTTAACAGTCTTAACCGAGGTTTCCAAATTGAAAGTTTGTGGGTTCTGAAATGTTGTTGATCTATTACGGTTCCACTACCTCAATTCAATTTAATTACTCAAAGGATATAAATAGTTTCATGTGTGTATGTGTGTAGTGTTTGTGTTTGTGTGCATGCGCGCATATGCGTGTGTGTGTCTGTTTGTAGAAATTTGGCAAACTGACTTTTCTTCTATTGCTTTCCGTACAAATTTACAAAAATAATTAACACGAGTTCATAACTGTGACAAAAACTTAAAAGATGTAATGTACTTTATGAAAGCTGGAGTTATAAGGTTTTAGTCACCCATCGAAAATTTATATTTCAATATATTGACTTTATTATAGGTAAATAAAGTTCCAATTATACCCAAAGTAGCTGATTTATCTCGATTTTCTTATTCTTGGGATAAATTTCACATTGGTATTTTTTGGATATTGATATTAACTGAATGTCATGATAAAGTTATATTCTTTGTCTTTTCACATAAGATATTAACGAAATTTCAGTTTTGTAAGTTTAAAAGATAGATAAACTGCTGGTTCTAAAATAAGACTGGGAATAATTTGGTAATCTCAGACCGCATGTAAACAGATGGAAACTAATGGCCTACTAATTGGTGTGAGATGACCATGCCAGCACTGCCTGTTTCAAGATTTATTTGACAGGTAACAGTTTTAATGACTTGAAGTGTGAGCTAAATTTTAGCAGTCTGCGTCACTTTTTCCAGCGACTGTATGTAGCTACAAGGTTTTGGTCACTGAAAACTCTACTTCACTGATAAGCAGACTTTCTCAATTGCTTTATGGCTTGTTATCCAATCTAACAATAACACCAAATTGACCCAGGTCAAGCATTCCATCTCGACTGACTCTTGAAATTAATAGCCTAATAATAGATTTGCTGACAGATAAGCTGTCGGTTTATTCCCACTTCGTCTAATCCCATTTCGTCTACACTATAAAATTATTGGTTTAGACCAAAATTTCCCATTTGGTCTAAAACCTTTTGACACCTTATTGTATCAATTTCCCATTTCGTCTACAAAATGGCTTTTGACATGTTATGAATGTCATAGAGGTGTTAATGTCCCAAAGGTGTCATATACAGCCTCCCCCCCCACTCCACACACACACACACATACAAAGTAATTTTCTTATAGATAAATAAAATCAATTAATAATTTTGAAAAATAAACTCTTAATGATTAAAAGTATATGTTACTTTCAACAAATGTTTTATTGGTTCTAATAAAAGTTTATCAGGAATTAAGTTTCAAAACCTTTTTGCTATGCATCAAAACATGAAGGTCAACTTATTTATCATGATATTATAAGAAAATATAAAATAAACATAATGACAAAGAATATTTTATATACAAATAAGTAAATGAACTTTTAGACCAAATGGGAATTTATTAAAATATTGGTTTTAGACGAAATGGGAATTTGACTTTTAGACCAAATGGGATTAGACGAAGTGGGAACAACCCAAGCTGTCATGGCTAGGAATTTACCGGTGGTCGATTTTGAGGCTCAGAATTTCCTTGTTTGCTCGTCTGGGAGGTTGTTTTCAGTTTTGCCAAACATCTTAAACTTTCCAATACTTTTATGTATGTCTGACAAAATCAAGAATCTGATATACCAATCGAGTTATCAAAATGATACACCTCACATGCATTTTGTTTTAAAATCCGATTTTAAAGTGTATGTTGCTAAATGTACTACCAAGAGACTTTTTTATAAAAGAAATATTATGAAACAATGTGATGTAACCTTTAGTAATAAGACTAATTTCAAAACGTTTTTTTTTTTCGTAATGGCGAGAGATTGATATTTGAAGACTTTGATCAGAATGTGCGGATGCAGAGACAGATCTGAGTCTGGGTGTTGCGCACATGTAGAAATAAAAAAAACATGAGGAAGGATTATGCATTTTTCAGACATGTTGACTTGCGAGAAAAATTTACTGACCATATATTTTTCTTGCTTTCCTTTCTTTTTCTTAATAATTCCAAAGATTCGTTATTTAACCAATACATTGTGCTTAGAATTGCGTATCTTTTTTAACCAACAGAGCAGAACAGAATTTTGTAAGTCGACTAGTACAAAGCAGACAAGAGTCATAAAAAAAGAGTTCCTGGCACTTTATCGGATAGTTTTGCGAGTCCTTATTACCATATGGGAGTCTCGGACTCAAAAAAAAAATGCTCATCTTAAAACCATGGTCATATTTAATACATATTTCTATTTTGACAATTTCTTATACCGGTATGTGTCCGTAAAGCCTAGTTTACATTTGGATTAAGGAGCCCGTACAGTACGACGCCCGTAACTCGCCACAATTCAAAAATCGTGCGACGCCCGTGCGGTGACATACGATGTCCATGTGATCATCGCATGGTTTTACGGGTGTCGCAGAACCTTGCGATTTTTTATAAAAAAATAGGAATACAAATTTTTAAAATTGCAAGACCGCACGGAGAGCGTAGTCTGTAGACATGTCGTCTAGGCATCGCACGATCGCCGCAAGGACATCGAAAGACTACCGTATGATGTTTTGCCTATAAGTATAGAACGGATCATCCTAGGGTCCCCGCGCGGGTTCCGCACGATGGTTGTACGGCGGCTGCGCTGTCTACAGTGTATAAAGTTGTCAAATCGCACAATTCTCGAAGCGGGGGTCGCACATTTACCTTGCGATGGCCGCAATGGTACCTCAATGATTCTTGTGACAGCTTTATGAAACCCGTGCGGACACCGCACGATTTGTGAATCGTGGCAATATCGTAAGGCGATCGTGGCAAATGTAAACTAGGCTTAAAGCGGAGAAGAAGAAATGCTTTAGTGTTACTCAGTTGTTAAATGTAGAATATGTATTTGCAAATTCCGCAAACTTGAGAAAATGTGGGGATACCAGGTAATGGTTTGATGCACCCTTATTCGACATCCATGTTCTTGCTGACCTGCATAATATAATTAACGGATCGCCCAACTATTGCAAATGCAGTCTATTTTGGTTATGTTATTTTAAATACCATATGAAAACCTTAGCATGATACTCAACCGGTTATTACCGGGACTCTAAAATCATATCGTCTGTCAGCGACCAAAATCCCATATAGCCCTAGTGTATTCAAGCCGTAAAGACGAGGTTTAAGTCTCTAGCCGACGATATACCAAAATTTGTTGTTACAAGAATTTAAACCATGATTTTGAACATTTCAGTGCAATAATTTAATTAAGTTTGATTGCTATTCTCTTATATGTTTTTGTAAACACTTTTTGTAATATTGTTTCGGTGGCCTAAATTGTGCAATATATATAAAAGAATCTTATTCGTAAATACCCAAGTACTCACAGAAATTAGCTGATACCCTTTTTTAACCTTTTATAGTACTAGATCTCCTTTTTGTAGAAATATGCTCAAATAATTCGATTTTGTGACATTTCCATTTCGGAAATAGTATACCTACCTCCATAGAAAAAATGGTGAATGAACATATAAGCACGAAACTGTATTATAAAGTCTCGAAAACAATATTGCCAATGTACGACAAAAACCTCGTAACTCACGTTCTTTCAAGCTGTAGATACGAGGTTTAAGCCTTCCGCTTACGATATACCAATTTTACTTCTTTGAGAATTGCAACATTAGTGGTTTTGAAATTTCCCAGGCAATGGTTTGATTTTATCTATGACTGTTACATTGAAACACTATTCAACGAAACATAACGGTAATCTAAATATGACCGAAACGGCGGCACATATCTTTTCTTACATTCATCTCCCACTTGAAGGCCAGGAAAGGAAGTAATCTATAATGGTAGTGCTGATGCGAGAAATACCAGGAATATAATGTTGGGTGCTCCAACTGTCATGTTATACATGAAAAAAATAGAAAAAAACCAACCTTAGTTGCACCATCTATAGAAATCATATTTTCGAGGTAGCTTTTTCGACCTTTGCAGAATAAGATCAATTCATTCAATGATCAAAAAGGCTCGTCCCCATGAAACACCATGTGCTCAGGTGAGCTGAAAGTTAGCTGAACATTCAGGAAATAGAAAATGTTAAACATAAATAGTGTTCAGGATGGCGTGCGGCCTATCTTGAACATACCGGACGTTAGCGCTTTAAAACTGATATTTTAACATAAATAGATAAATGCTGCAATGTTTCATCATAAACCATGACAGAAAAAAAAAATCTGCCATATTTGTTTGCTATACTCAGCATGTCGCTCGCCAATCATCGTTTGCATTTCAATACATGAATACTGAATAGATTTAGAACATTTTCTAAAAGTAAAAAGTTTAATCTCGGTCAGTCCGATCATTTTGCACAGTCTAGTCAGGATTTGTATACATTTTTTAAATAAGAGCCTTCGAACGTTAGTGTAACATTTTTTGTGTAAATGATGAAATGTATAATCTTGTGTATGAAAGGAAGCGAGACATTGACTAATGTTCTGCAAAATCATTTATAGAAGTTTAGGCGTGAAAGCATTCAACAACGCATCATCATATCTCTGAACCCCCACCCCACCCCAACTCATCTTTCCAAAAAGAAAGATCGAAGAGCTTCCACGGGGCGCATTTCCTTCTATTTACTTCAAATTTTGTTTTCTTTCCAAAAGACTCTAAGGCCACATGTTTAATTCGAGCCGCAAACATAGTTCCAGATGTGTTATTTATGGGAATGAAATGACCATTGCATGTAATTAATTGTTGGACATATCAAATTTTGATTGCGTTGCTATGGTTACAATGGAAGATGCTTTTATTTTTCCCAACCAGTGTAACATCTTAGCTTGTTAAATAAAATACCGAACTTCTAAGAGAGTCGAGTCAGGTTAGCTCAACGGTTTCGAATTTGGCTGCCAATTCTGGGTTGAGAGTTCGTACCACGACTTGGCAAGATTCATCCGGCACAATTGACAAAAGTAGTTGTGCAACGAGTCATTATTCTCCAACCTAGCACGTTTGATAAGTAGAATGCTTAAGAGGAATAAGCAGTTGATGACTCAGATGAAATATTATGAATCTTCCGCTGGTGTGAGAAACGAAAGAAAATCATGTGATGTTACCAGCCGCCGCAATATAACTGTGATAGTGTTAAAAATGGCATTTAACCTTATAAAAACAAACAAGTAAATTTCGTACAGGATTCGTAGAGGATTTTTTTACTCTATTTGTATACAATAAATCTTCTGTTTTAATTTTTTTTTATTTCTTGTTTTATAAAATAAACTCTACTACAAGTATAACTACATAATCGGAAACTTTCGGAACAAAAATGTGGAGAGCGAGAGAGAGAGAGAGAGAGAGAGAGAGAGAGAGAGAGAGAGAGAGAGAGAGAGAGAGAGAGAGAGAGAGAGAGAGAGAGAGAGAGAGAGAGAGATAGAGGGAGAGAGAGAGAGAGAGAGAAAAATAGTGAGAGATGAAAAGTGAGAGAGAGAACAAGAAAGAGAGGGCATGCAGACAAACAGATAGACAGAGAGTGAGACAGACAGACAGAGAGGCGGAAAAAGCAAGAGAGACGGAAAAGGAAAAGAGACAGGAAAAGATAAATTCAGACAGATGAGAAGATTGGTTAGAATATTTTTTGTAATTTTTTTAACAAAATGATAGAAGATGACAAATTTCAAACTGAACGATCGATCCCGGATTGTTCCAGAAATCAGCATGGGAAAGAATAATGTTTAATCTTCCCTTTTACCATAATTCAATACCATATTACAATATTCCAATGCCTTACTGCTATAACATGATCTCTTTCGCAGAAATAGTGTTGTTGAAAAAAATCTTTGCACGTTGTTAATTAAAAATAAAAAAAAGAATTTTGAAGACGGTATTTCCCGACTGCATTTCTAATCAACCTTTGGTCGATCCAATCCAATCTTTTGAGCATTTTTTATTTTTATTTTAAATTGTCTTATTTTTAAGGTTTAATATAAAACTTTACAACTAAAGTTCAATACTTAGACCTTCGTATTGAAAAATTTGTGACGAAAGCAAGAATTTATGGGGTTTTTTTTTTGTGTGTGTGTTTTTTTTTTCTTTTTGATTTCTGTGTATTCCTGAAGTTTAAGAAATAGAATCGAATACCATAAAGAAAACAAAGTAACACAACTTTTTCTACTTTAATCTGGCCATTTGTAAGCAATGATAAAGTGAAAGACCAGGCAGACAATGAAAATGTGTCCAACAATCCGACTGAATAAATTTATGGCTTCTCGGTGCCCATCAGGGTAATTAAAACCGCATACATAACAAAGACGAGACGGTCTACTGTTCTCTGACAATTTTAATGGGATATTAACGGACAATCAGCGAGATAGGGTCTTTTTGCTATTATTTCTTAAAAGGGAGTTTGGTACAGGATATTCTTGGAATGGCCTGGCAAAAAGGTGCGACGTTACAGCTTTATGCGAACATTGATAGCGTTACAGAGTCTTTCAGAGGTAAATGCTGCCGAAATTAGACCTATATGCCGTTTCTTTTCTGAAATATACATCTATTCCATTCATCAATGAGTAAGCGGATACTTATAATGCTTATTGAATTTGAAATAAAACCCGTCACTCTTAAGCTAAGGCAGTTTTCATGCCTACACTAATAAATGCAGATCTATTTACCTTTTTTGTTGTTTGGTGTTTTTTTTCATATCTTATTATTATTTTTAATTAATTTTTATCATTTGAGACTTGGGTCTATAGGCTATAGCCTAACCAATCCTTTGTTCAACAAGTCGCAAGGTTTCCGCTACTCGTAAAACCGTACGATGATCGCATCTTATTGTTATTTAGACCATCTGAAATTGACCTCACTTAATCATTCTGAATCACTAGCACAGGGCTTCATTCGTGGATATCCAAACCGACTCAATCAAAACGCTGCAAAATCATTTATCACGCTCCGGAATTGATCGCAGTGGCTTCAATCATTGATTTCATTGACCTGCGTGAATTATAAAAGACTCTGACAGGTACAGATCTATTTAATTAATATTACGTCATTATTTTGTTCGACTAGTTTCAACCAAAAATGTTGAATGAATTCAAAACTCGCTCATTCCACTTATTCATTTTATTTTAAATTCATTCCTTTTGTCAATTTCTCGATGTTCCTAGCTGTAGAACGCCGCGATTTTAGGATTAACACACGCTGTACGGACTCGGCAAGAAAAATGTTAGCTAGGGTAGAATGGTAGGCAAATGTTCAACTTTAATGTCTTCTAAAGACCGTAGACAGGACAAACTTTATTTGTTTATTCATTTCATAATTTTCGTACAATCATCATTTTTCACTTATCGAAACCATCAACTAAGAAAACCGTGAGGAAAATGCGTGCGTTAATGGTTTTACTGATATCAGCAGTATTATAGGCATTTTGTTTCATCATCTTAAGGTGTCAAAAACTCGTTACTACAGCAATGTTTAAGCTTTATTTTCAAAGCTTGGTCACTCAATGACAAACTAATCCATGTTTCCTCTGTTTTGCTTGGATAGATAAATATGACCGACGTTCAAGATAAGCACGATGCGTTCTTTTGCGTTGATATCCGACGTCGATGTTTAGAATCCCTACTGTTGCCTCGGAAATAAGCGTATTGCTCTTAAAAAAGCACGGTGACATATTGCTTTTTTGGTACGACCTAGATTGGATTTGAATGCACTATAAGTGTGCTAAATTCTAAAGAAAACTGTAGAGCAGTTTTGATAATTTTTAAGGTTAAATACAAAAATTTACGCGAAATTCTGGAAAAGATACTTATTATTTAATACGCCCAACCGCGTTATATCTCATCGGTTCATGGACGAAAATTTGAGCAAAGCCTACAAAAATGTATCAAATGAACCCGTAATATCATCCTTAAATGTTTCAGAAACTTTTATCTAAAAAGGATGATTAATGTCAAAGAAAACGGGAATTAAACGAACCATACATCGATCAACAAAATCACTCGAAAATCAGCGAAAAATTGTATAGAAATGCGTTTTTTCAAGGGTCAATTTCTCAAAAACGGATACTGTGACCCCAATTTTTTTTTGCATATTCTTGCTCAAGGTATTTCAATTAACAAATATATATAATAATACAAAAATCTGTCGACAAAATTATTTGCGCGCGTATGCCTTTAAATTATGCTCTATTTTAGATTTAGAATGGTCACGTTACTCCCAAACGTTGGCATCTACATACGATGCTCTTATTCGTTTATGTCGGGACATGAAACCAGGGGCTCTCCAATACAGAATATGTCACAATTACCACGGAAATCCGACCAAAAGAAAAAAAACCGTATGATTTATTATTAAAAATAAGTTTGAAAGGAGAAATTGTTTTTAAGTTATTTAACCCTTTACTACGATGCCTTTCTGTACAGTTATACCACGGGATTTTTAAGATAACGCTATCAGAATCATTTTGTAAATATTTTGCACAGCTTTTATTCAGCTGAATTCATCTTATTTTAGCCGGAAATAAAACTAGCCTAAATTTAGATATTTATAAAATAAAATGAGAAAGTTTTCAGTCGGACAAGCCCTAGGAAAAGAATCCGGGATCCGTGTTTGCCGAAGCCCGCATAATCATTTCTTTGTTTGTTTGTAGAAATAGTTGCGGAATAAAACCATTTGAGCCTGTGCGTGAGATTTCCAACAATATCAAATATGCGCGAGGCAAAGACTCTGACCAGCCTGTGCCTGTGCAACCGCACAGTCTGACCAGTATCTTTACTATGCATTTAGTAGATAGATAATGGCTCAAAGTATCAGTAGACCACCAGGTAACTTTATATTTACAGTATGTTGATGTGTACTCTTGTCAAGGTTGGCGCCTCATGAACATTTCAAATTGTTGTAAATGTCACGCACATGCTCCTTTACACCATGCTTCAGATTATGCCCTGCTTTCGTTCATTTCACCCTATTCGACAATATCTAAGCTGGGCCCATTTTATCCATGACATCGTGACGTTGTCTTGAATTCACGAGCAAATTGACGCATGTTAAGAGAATTCGTCCTGAAAAGCCTCATTTCTAGGTCTCGTTTTCGAATAAAATAAAAAGAAGAACGTTATTTTTTGTGTATGTGTGTAAATACGTAAAATCTTTAATTTCGCAATCAACTAAAGCTATATTTTTCTCGCGAAAATAAATCGGTTTTTTTTCTCACTTAATCAAAGACAGAAGCTCTTACAATGAAACGAGTGATTATCCTCTAGTTTTCTTTCAATACCACGATCTCCAGAATACGAAGTGTTGGTTTCGCCATAAATTATATCAATTTAAGAGAACCATATCTCTCATCCCCCTTACACCCATTTCACGATAGCTGATAAACCATTGACAATAACAACATGCTTCAGAATGCATTTCTGACAAGATAGCGCGATTAGCAAGGCCGAAATGTTAAAAGAACAAAGGAGTATTTCTTTTATTGTAATAAACGGTTAGAGCCATTACCTTGATTTATGGCGAAGATGTTTAATAGCAAGAATGTATTTTAGGATATTTTAAATTATTTTCATCCTTTTCTATCATTAGAAAATATAGGCAAGGAAACAGAGGAATATTTTTTACCTACCGTATTTTCTCGACAATATGCCGCACCGGTGTATTGGCCGTAGCGGTCTTTTTTAACCGTTTAGAAATTAAAAATCACCAGATAGGCTGTACCGGCGTATAAGCTGTGGTCTGAACAATGGCATATGCCTATATCTTTTTTTTATTGTGTTTGGTAAAAGTTTTACAATTTCAGACTTTGTCACACCCAGGACCCCATTAAAAAGAAAAATAGACAGTGTCCAATGTCAGAGGCACGTTTTCAAACCTTTTTTTGAGTGTCTGCCAGTCAATAGGGTCAGATATATCATAATTTCACGATTGTTATTTACCATATTATTCCATTTATAACAACTCTTTAATTTTCTTTCTGAAAAAAGGCCCCAATAGAAATACATAAACGACGTATCGGCCGGACCCCAGGTCCTTGCTCGGTTGGATCTGCGCAAGACTTGATCTGTGTAACTAACTACTGAGTTTTTTAAAAGCTGTATTGGATTTCAAGCTATAATACCTTTGTTTAAGGCACACACTAAGAAACAGAACAGGGGTCCGTTTTACTAAACTTCTTACAAAAAATATTTATCGTAAGTCAAGATCACAAATCGTACCACGTGTTTTTATTCTTTGTTAGATTCTGCGTTGCAATATCTAATCGGAATCGTCTTTAGAAGACGATTCCAATGTGATGATGCATGGCATAATTCCAAATTTAGTTACTTATGTAGAAGCAACTTAAATTTTTGACTTACGCAAAAATGATCGTAAGATGTTAAGTTTTACAGGCCCTAGGGCTGTTAATCAATGGCTAGAATGGTCAAACAAATCACCAATACCGACGGGATTGCAGCCTTGTCCTCGTCCATTTTGTACAAGTAAGAATAATAAGATGAGCGACTTAAACGTCTTATCCACAGCTTGAGCCTGTGCGTGACATTTCCAACAATTTGAAATGTTCGTGATGGGCGAACATTGAGCAGTGTAGAGCCACATACTGTAAATATAAAGTTACCTGATAGTTTACAGATACTTTGAGACCTTATCTTTCTACTAAACGCTGCTCTTGCACAGATTGGGAAAATGTGAATTTTAACATTTTTCGTAAAATCAATCAGAATAAACTACCCCATCATGTTGAAGCCTCTAAAATAACAAGACTCAATCTGGTAATGCATCGAAAAAAGACCGATATACCCGAATTTAGGTTAAATTCATTCTAAAAAATAAAGTGACTACTAACGCTAAAAAAAATATTCTTCAATTTCGAGCCAACTATTTTTGCTTGACATTCGGCATGTTTGTCTTATTCAATCAAAGATTAAGGTTAAAATAGTTGACAGCAAGAAACTTCATATCAATACAGGCAAAAAATGAAAGGTTATTCACGGAAAATAACGATTTTGTAATAAATAGACTAGAAATAAATAGACTGGATACCTTACTGAGCTTGCCACTTCGAAAAAATAAGTTACAAAATTATTGAAATATGTTGTTTCTAGTGCCAATGCTTTGGGCCATTCTTCATTAGTCTAAAAATACACACATTTCCAAAACTTAGAACAAGTTTTGTTTTTTTTCTTTGAAAAACTGTGCAAGAGCAGCTTTAAGACTCTGGCCGGACTGTGCGGATGCACAGGCTGGTCAGAGGTTTTTCTTTGCGCATTTTTGAAATTGTTAAAAATGTCCTACACAGGCTCAGCTTATTTTAGCTGTGGTTACGATTTTGACATCACCAACCAACGAATTGATTTTTCTTTAATGTACATGTATGTGGTCACATATTTTTCAGACTTTCAATTTTTCTAATTTGCGGTCTGCAATATCGGTGGACATTTTGTAAAATGTACATTAATGTCTATTTAGTTTTTGTATGCATGTCTAGGGGTGTAAGGGTTTTGATATCTTTGGACACCTGAAAAATGGCCCACACTTGTTCAAATAGGTCTAAGGGTTTTGATATCTTTGGACACCTGAAAAATAGACCACACTTGTTCAAATGGGTCTAAGGGTTTTGATATCTTTGGACACCTGAAAAATGGACCACACTTGTTCAAATATCATCAGCATGTATAAATGGACCATTAGTATAGCTGATAAGCCAGGCATAATTAATGGAAGAAACATGTATAAAAACATGAATCTTGATGTTTTGTTGGCTCTGCATAAACAGGTGTGCCTACGAGAAATCGGTTAATTCGGCAAAGGTATGAAGAATGATTTTACAATTGGAAATTGTGTTACCTAAAATACACGAATAGCCGTTCATGGAAGTGATAGGTAACGGAAGCGCTTGTCGACTTCTAAGTCGTGCAAGTGTGTGTGAATTTCCGTTTATTTATCGTCGCTACCGTAGCACATGCCCATATGAGCGACGCCCGAGAAGACAGTTAGTTGTTGCGGGGCATAGTGAATGGAAACATGAGGAAATTACTGCTGAGATCCGCTATGGTTCTTTAACGTGCTCGGTGTAAAGCACCGTCTCACGGCACCTCGGTTTAACGTCCATTCGACAGACAATTAGTTCGTTAGTGTGTTAGCCCGAGAATCGAACCCACGCGGTTGAACTTCAATGGTATTGAAGTCCGGTGTTCTACCGACTGAGCAAATAGCGATGACTTATAAGTCGTGTAACATCAGTTTTCTTTTAAATGACCCGAGCCACACCCTATTGAGTTAACAAAATCGTGAAATTGACACAAACCGCGATCAAAACCATTCCAAATCGTTCGCTCATCGCTCCATTCAACAATTTCAAACACTCACTCAAACCATTTAAAAAGGATCCATTTTTTTCAAAAACAGTTTTGTTCAGTATAATATCACACACGGTCACTTTTTACAATACAAATATTACCGTGATATATATGAAATATATTTCAAAACATGTAAAATTACTTATTCCAAAACTTATAAAAACGAATAGTCATATTAATAATCTTATTAAGAAAGCGTTAATAAAGTATCGTCCTATAAAGCGCGCCGGATTTGATTAGCTTATTCCAAATTTTCATACAAGTCAATGCTTGCGATTAGCATATCATAGAATAGAAATTATCATATTATCAACGGATGTCAAAACAACCATTTGATGACAGTGTGAGAATTTGCGGATACCCCTGTTTTTTGTAATAATTTATAATCCATTTCATACCTTTTTAGATTAGACTTGTTACGAGAATATGTATCACTTCTAAAGTTTTGTATTTTTGACACAATCCTTGGCATGAAAAAATGTCAAGTTATTTGACTATTATACGAGGATTGATCCTAAAATTCTTTCATAACTTCTACAATACAAGTATGTTCGGTATTCCATTTTATCTTATAACTATACAAATATCCGTGTGATAACATCTCGTATGATATTTTTTATGATATCACATCGTTATTTTTAGAACAGTGATATAATGCGGTTATTTTTAGAAACTTGCATTTCAGTTAGAAACAACGACAAAAACAAGACAGATATAGGTTATAAGATAAATGTAATACATACTTAGTGTATTGTATGAAAAAATATCAAACTCGGTTGTGAGAATTGAGAATTGTCTCGGCAGAGCCTCGACAATTTTCAATTCTCCCAACCTCGTTAGATATTTTTTTTAATATAATACACTAAGTATGTATACTTAGTTCCAAAAGAAAGTGTGCACTTTTGAAATTTGAATATCTCTGAAACTACACAATCTATCGTCATGAAACGTCGTTTTACTATCCCCGAGAGTATGTGCAATCGATATTTGAAAATAAAAATCGCGCGATGAGCAAAGGTTTTCTGCTAAATTGAAAATTATGATTTTGCATGTGCACCACGCGTCAGACAAATAATTGGTCTGAAAATGTATTCAGTCTAATCTTTGCGGCTTTCCTAAGCATAAAATCACATCTTCAATACAATTGTGAATGCTGCTACAGCGTGGTTTGACTACCAAAAAACGTCGTTGAACAAATTTGAACCTTGTCAGATTAAGAATGTCATTAAAATTGATTGAACATTCATATTCCAATAGAAATCGAGGCTATCATTTTGTAAGGCCTTTAATAAGCAAATCGAGATGACATAGAACGCCATAGCACCATCCAATGACAAGTTACTGGCCTAACAACGTAGCAATATCTAACGTTGACGTACGCGTAACGTGTGCATAAAAATTAAAACTTTTGTTTGGAAATGGTTTTGAATGGCTTCTAAAACTCTCTAGTGCAACACAAATTCATAGCTCTTACCAAAGAAAAAGTTGTACGGAGGTCAGATCTCAACATTTTAAGTCCCGTATGCGCACATGCAGCATGCGATACTTTATCAAAATCTGATTTGACATTTAATTTCAAAAGGTCTTGCCTAAAGAATGGTATCAAATTAACTCCATAATTTTCTTCAAACTTTGTGAAAATCAAGAGAAATTCAAAACGTGAAAGTGCACGCTTTCTTGTGGAACTCAGTATATTATATATTTAACAATTTGTCACTAGGAGGCCTTAATCTGCTTACACTGCTAGCATTTAAACGCTTGTTAAACGAGAAGGTAACAAATCAAAGTGCTGTAAGAACTGTAGTTGTGTGTCACTGAACGGATTGAAACGATTATTGTTATATAGAGACATTCTTAAAAAATTCACACAAAGCAAGTTGTTGTTATAGATATAGCCAATCCATACAAGCAACATTTAAAGATACCTTCCTGGACACAGACTTAATCTTCAACATGCGGACAAATAAGACATCTACATGCCAAAATAGGAATTGCATCACATACAAGGTTTCAATAGGCAGACGAATACATCTTCGTTCATTCGGTGTGACAATTTGAAAATAACAAGTGTTTATGACAACTTATAAGCTACACTGTACTTGTAATATATGTAGGGCATTCAGTATTGTTTACAAATGTTTGTCAAGGTAAAGGCACGGATCCTAAATATACATTGAATATTGAGAGTCCCTGTACTTGTAATATATGTAAGACATTCTGTATTGTGTGCAAATGTTTGTCAAAGTTAAGGCAATTATTTCTGATGCAATTTTAATTCTAAAGTAAAATGAAATAAATAATAATGAAAAATGAAAAAAAAAAATATATATATTAACCACACTTCACTAACATGTTGAAAAGCAAAATTAACGTAAGGTAAATATTGGGCATTTTATGATATGAAAACAAAACGCAGTGTTTTACTGCGTTTTGCTTTCAAATCATAATATGCAAATGATCTCCATAGACGATCTGAAAGCATTAAAGGAATTTGCTTTTTTCAAGCATATTAACCAAAGTACCATCAAGTGCCGAATTACCTAAAAAATGACCAAAAATAAACCAAAAATAACTACACTTATGTACGAGGTACTTTCAAGTTTACGGAAAAGTCTGAGAGATGTTCCGAATGGGTCGATTCTGTTTTCGAACAACACCGAAGAACGCCGATTCGCAGACTACGAGCAACGACGACGTACAGTTAAGAACATCGCGAAGCTGACTCGCCTTCTGATCAAAACCTTTCTCAATCATTCTCACATTGCTCCATTCATAAATTCCAAACACTTACTCAAACCATTCAAAAACGCTCCAAAATCACATTAAAAGAAACAATCAACAACTGCATTCCTAATAGAAATGGCTACAAAAATATCACGATTTCACTGACATGATTGAAATTGTAAGCGTCTGATTGGAGCTTGAAGAAATAGGAAACACTTTATAGAACTTGTATATTGCATTAAAGGGAATAATAAGTATCGCTAATTTTGTTCATCCTTAACAAAATTAACGATAATGGATTATCTCCCTTGAAAACTGGATCATCCTACTCATTCAACTTCTTTCTAAAACCATTCAAAAACCATCCACGTTGTAAATTTCACGATGTTCCTAAATGTACAGCGCCACACGCTGATTTCAGTACGATTGTTGAAACCGGAAGAAAAATGTGCGCGTGTTGAAATTTCTGCCCCGATTTATTTTCGATCTGTATTTAATGCCGATTTTAGTCAGGCGGCACTGCGACTCTTCGGAGCTTGACGATTTTAAGAAGAAAGGTTTTGAAAAATTCGAAATCGGGATGAAATCGGGGTCTGTTGGACCTAGGGGGTTAGAACTTTTTCTGTTATGCAATTGGGTCATAGAATAGGGTTAGTTTACTTTTATGCATTTTTTCTTTATCGTAGCCTCGAGATCAATTAAAATATGAGTGTCTCTGCAAATGTCAACGCCATGATAAACACGAAATGACTGTATTATTGCATTACGGGGGCTACAGTAATTATTAATGCTAAAAAGACGAAAATAGTATTATAGACGAATTTTTAAACTAACTCTAAAACCTATATAATCATGCCGTGAAAATAGTGTTATGCATTGTAACCGTGATCAATTTGGTCGCTTTATGGATTTGAACCTCGGGCTGTTTGATTTATAATTCTGTGTTTTACTACTAGACTACCAGACCTTCTCTCCTAGCCCATATGTACAGTTATTACATGTCATCGTGAAATTGACACTTACCTCAATCATAAGTTTGACCATTCTAAATCGCTCACTCAGCGATCCATTCACTCATTCCAAACACTCACTCAAACCATTCAAAAACGATCAAACCCGTCGAAAAATATAGAATCAACAACGTCATTCAAAATAAATTTTGAAAGAGAATAATCGCGATTTCTCTGACATAATTCAAAATGTTAGCGTCTCATAGGTTCTTGAAGAAATAGGAAGCTATGTTTAGAGCTTATATGCATATTTTATTAAAGGGGGGTAATCAATATCGCTAATTTTGTTCATCCTGAACAAAATTTGCGATACAGGATTACCTCACATTAAATTCATTCAAAACTCGCTCCACACACTCATTCAATTTCATTCCAAAATCATTCCAAAAACCTTGTCAATTTCACGATGTTGTTAACTGTACTACATTTCCTACATTTAGAGAAGAGTTAATTTTAAAGTGTTTTCACGGAGTTATCGAACGCTAACTAACCACATGGTATGAATCTGCGCTGCGATGTGATACACAAATGTTAGTCATCACCAAACTAAAGGTCAGACCCCGGTGAAATTTTGTCCTCTTTAGTTTATGGTAAATCAGTGTTTTTCTCCAAGCCGTAGCTCTTTTCAGAATGTTTGTTGAGGTATGGAGTTACATATGCTTATTCCTCTTTCTTAGAACTTCCTTTTAAAACCTATTGTCATGTAGGTTGATAAGGCAGTTTTTAGATAATACAGTCACAGCAAGGGAACCCTTCTTTCGGAACCAACAAAGCTACGGGCCCAGAAATCACGCCGTATATTTTTCATCCCCCAGCTGGAAAATAAACTCCTACAAAGAGATAATAAAATGCACTTCAAAACTCTAGAACAGAGGTGAAATAAATTAGAAATCATGCAAAACTACATGTTAATTACTGTTTAAGACTTAAAACAGCTCTATCTTTGAGGGACTACATTTTCTTTAAGAACAACTCTTAACATACAATGACATCAGGAAGTTATTCTCACTGGGATACAATGACCTCAGGAAGTAATTCTCACTGGGGTCCCTCCTAAAACGAAGAATATTCTTTTCATTTCTTATAAGTTAGTGTCATCATCAGGAAAGAACACTCGGCCATTTTACTTATTTTTAGACATTCTTTTGGGTACTTTAGTGTGAAGAAAGTTATTTTTATCATTGGCCAATCAGAGGATAGAGAGAAGAATCTACTTTTATAATAGACAAAACTACAAAAATAGAATTTCTAAAGATTTTGTAGCAAGGACAAAGCTCTTACAAAGAGATATTGACAAAATTACCAAGGGGGCTGATACATGGTTAGTGAGGTTCAATCCGTCGAAATCCGAATCGCTTACTATTACAAGAAAATGCATAAAACGAAACATCCAAGTCTTCTAATGCTAAATAGAGAAATTCATGAGGTCGAAAGTCACAAACATTTAGGTGTATATATTTCATCGAACGGAACATGGGATAGTCACATAGAACAGGTTACGAGCAAAGCATGGAAAAAGATCCATGTAATGAAAAAACTTAAGTTCCTGTTAGACAGAAATTCGTTCCAATTAATATATTTCACTTTTATAAGACCTATACTTGAATATGCCGATGTTGTATGGGATAATATTCCCCTTCACTTAGTAGAACAACTTGATAAAATTCAAAACGTGGCAGCTCGAATTGTAACTGGGTGCACCAAACTTGTCTCTTTAAATGATCTCCTATTAGAATCCGGATGGGAAACTCTTGGTCAACGCAGATACAAACATAGAATTACTTTATTTTTTAAAATGTTTCATGGGCTGACTCCTCACTATTTATCTTCTTTAATACCGCCTTCCGTAAGTGATAACTCAAATTACAACCTCCGAAATTCAGATAATTTACAAAATATCAATTGCCGAACTAATCTTTATAAAAATCATTTTTACCCAAAGCGATTGACGATTGGAACGTACTGCCACTAGAAGTAAGGAACACAAGCACATTACGGGCCTTTAAGACTTATATTGATAATGACAAACCAAAGCAGAATAATTTGTTCTTTTTTGGAGACAGAAAAGTTCAGATAATTCATACAAGGATTCGTAATAAATGTAGCCTACTTAATCAGCATCTTTTCTATAAAAATATAATACCCTCACCACTTTGCAAGTGTGGAAACATTGAATCTAGTTACCACTTTTTCTTTGATTGTAGATTTTATAGAGATATTCGCTTAAGATTATTCAATAACGTTTCAAAATTCACCCCGGTCAGTCTAAATGTATTGTTAGGTGGAGATGACAGACTAACTTTAGATAATAATAAGAAGATCTTTTCAGAAGTTCACGTGTTTATAAAATTGAGTGGCAGATTTAATATCTAACGTTGTATTTAATATTTCATCATCTCATGTTGTTCCTAAATCAAATATAAGAAGCGTTCTACTTCAACATTTATTTTGCCCATTTACCACTATGAACATGCTTGAATCCTAAATTCTCTATACATTCTAAATTTATTATTTTTTTCCGTAAATTAATTATTCATCTTTGATTACGGATGCTGTCGCCAAAGCATAGTAATTTCATCTCACATTGAGTGTATGAGATGTTGCTACGGTGCTTTGGTAGCTTATCACTTTAAAACTTAAAACCATTTAGTGATGATAATTATTCCTTAAGTATTTATCTGAATAATATGTCATCTGACCCTTTGAAATCCCACTGGAAAAGAGCTCAATAAGCTATGCTTTCGTTCTAATCCAATTGAATTATTATTCTGTATTATGACATTCTGTATACACTTTTTCATCAATAAAATATGTTTAAACCAAAGCTAAGTCTGGTAAGTGTACTTTTCAAAATTGGCTAAAGTTAAGCACATTTTCTATGACCTAAATGTTAGAAACCGGGATCCAGTTGCTGCGAATCTTTGGGCCAACTTATTTCTGACCCCGGGCGGGTATCATCCTCGGAATCCCCGGGGTCTCCCTATTTGCTACGATATAGCGTAGCAAATAGGGAGACCCCGGGGTATCCGAGGATGGGCGGGTATTGTTGCCCGCTATATCAGAGTATCTCTCAGATAGCGGGCTACCAGCTCTAGACTGGTCCCTACATCGACTATTAGAATAGCCTAGAATAGGCTATTCTGATAGTTGAAAGTAGGACCAGTCTACAACCGGGGTGGATTCGAGTCAGAAGTAAGTTTGCCCAAATTTGAGAGAGGAGGCAAAACAAAATATTGTCATTTTTACAATGGAATGTAAGATAAAATTTCGCCAAGATAAATGAAAGTTGAAGATTTCATTTACGTTGTGGGTGTCACTTTAAGATTTCTCATAAGCTTTGGTATTCTAGTTTTTTTTTTGCAATTTGTTTTGGAAGAAGAGGCCGCCCAATCAAATACGCATATAAAGTGCAAATTTTATTGGGAGTGGCATTTAGTGTCCTCGTGGAATGGATACACGAATGCAGCTAAAGTTTACTCATATATATAAGCAGTTTTTTTTTTAACTTTCTCACAATTGATTGGTATTTCTAAATGTGATATGCTTAGCTTTATGCCAGTAGTATAGATTTCACGGCTAATCACTCTAAGATCACCTTTAAACGAGACAGAAACACCCATGTAAATATAAATAGAGCAGCCCTGCGTTCAAGGAGACAATACGGTGCAAACTGTTCTGTAAATTATTTACCATTTTTTACGTGCATTTGCGTGCAAATCGGGACATATTTTGCAAACAGTTTGCACCGTTTTGTCATCCTGAACGCAGTACAGGTGTCACCGTCAAACAATTATACTAAAAAATATGTTCACAAGTATATTCTTTATGCGCGTAAGCTTGAAATTTGGGTGCGCACTACAAACGAACATCATCTCGTTTGCTTTAATTCTGCTTTAAATAACTTAAAATCGTGCCTCATTAAAAGTGGAATACGTACAAATTCTCTTTAGGGAAAATTGATACCAACAGTAAAGATGATGCGCAAAGCTCAACGTATAAAGACCACTATTTGTGCATGAGCAAACTTCTGATTATGACAGTTACTTTGATGCTTTTCGGAAAAATATCAGGAAATAACGGTAGATTATAACTTGTTAATCTGACCGTTAAACCAGCGAAATCACCAATTACTACCCTGCTTTTGTTTAATTCGTTCTATTTGATGTTTTCTGGGCGGAGACTAATCGATACGTTACCTAGTAAGCGAAAGTAAAATGACGCCCATTAAATAATTTTGTTCCAAAGTTTCCACAATTTGACCCATTAAGGTATTTAAGAAATAGAATAGTTGTTTGTTTTCGTTGAAGATCTTTATTTCATTTCGTAAACAACTAAAGTTATAGTTTTACTCTTTAAGATTGGTTTCGTCTCTCGTCGTGATAATATAGCTTTTGCTGTTCACGTATGAGTGATGCGATCTATAATGCATCATTCAAAAAGACTCTATTTAATAACTAATAACTATTTGATATTTATTTAAAGATATTTTAAGATTTAAGAGATGAAGAGATTATTTGTTGATTTCATTGATGTATGAAACTAAAAATCTAATCACACTGTATGAATACGCGAAGCGGATTCATACATGCGTGTGATTAGGTTTTTAGTTTCATAACTCAATGAAATCCACAAATTAGCTCTTCATATCTTATAATTTAATGCTTTGAAGCAAAAATGTAAAGATTTGTCAACAATGAAGCAGTTTTCTTATGGGACTACTTTTTGCGGATTCTTACAAAAAAGCTGCGTTATCAAAACTATTTTCATTGAGAAATAAAAACAGTTTTTCAACCAATCAGAATACCCGAGATCTGATTGAATCAACTTATTTCAAATTATTTTATTACGGCTGGACGTCATTCTGGATCTTCTATCTTTATGGACAATTTATACTTTGAATAATCGTGTAAAGGGGCACTTTGTCGACAATCCGCTTATCTCAGTATTATCTCCCTTGTCAAAAAGCCACCCGCCGATCCACGATAATGAGCCTTTATCCATTTTATGTCCCCAAATCACGGGATTGGTTTTGAAGTGCGAATGAAAGCTTTTCAATAAAGAAAGGTAATTAAGGCTGACAGTTTAGGGGCCCAAGACCTTAACCCGGTTATCAGTCGAAAATATGCCGATCTGGGGTCTCTATCCTTTGAAACACTGCTGCTATTTAAAAGAAAAGGTGATATATTACCGAGATTTCTAGGATGATTCATTCACTGATTAACCATTGGAATGATCAAAATGATAAATTACTTTTTTTGCGAAAATTCAAAATCTTAAAATTTAAACGTTTGCAAACGTTAAACATGGCACCCTGCTTTGCACGCGATTACACGTGACAAGCGGGGTATCATTTTAAACGTTTCTCGAATTATTTGATTAAACGCGCAGACCTTGTGTTCGAAAAAGCGTCTTTCTTTTAATTTAAAACCTTTCAATAAAGGAGTTGGGTTATTAAAGATTTTAGGGTATTTTGGGTCGAGAGGTTTTTAGGATAACGTCATTAATGCTTGTAGGCGGATTATCGAGGAATAATGGTAGATTATCTTTTCGATAAACTCACTGCCGAACCATTGAAATTATCAAAAACTTATACCCATTTTTCATTCATTACTCCTTTTTGACCTCACAGCGAACGTTGCATGATTGTAATCAATTGCAAAATAACGCTCCCGAAGAAAAATAGTCTTTAATTTTCATATTTTGTCTCATTTTCACCTTAAAGAATTAGAATAATCGTTTATATTGCATACTTTGATATTGCACTAAGATTATTTTCACGTGCACAAATGGACTGGACTACTTTCTGGTTGCTACCTCGCCATAAGTCAACATAAAAAATCACATTATCAACGCTTTCTTTTTGCGTTCAATGATCGAGAAATAGATTTGTCAGAGTAAAGAAATACGTTTCAAGTTCTTTGAATGCCCAAAGGGCATTATGCCAGTGTTTGTTTTCATCTATTTGAAAGATTTTCCGAGAAATAAACCACTTCAACCCCCCCCCCCCCCCCCTCTCCGTCGACTCCGATGCCCCCCCCCCCATCAAATTTCTTCCAATTCACTGTTTTTGTTTCTTCTTTATCTATGTTATTTAATAACTCATTCAAAACTAATTCATGCCAATCTCTTTGTGTCTATCATTATTCTAGTATTTATCTCTCTTCCTCCCTATCTTTCTCTCTTTCTCTTTATCTCGTCTTTCACTCCGTCCCGTCCTTCATGACTATCGCTAGTCTGCTCCCGTATCAAGTACGCAGACGCCAGTTCTGGAACATGTAACTGGTAAGAATAACAACTGAACAAGTTTTTATGAATATATTTATTTCATTTTTATTCAAAGTAAGTCGAAATCAACGCGTATTTTAAGATCGAAAACGCGAATCGACACAAAAATGTCCGCCGTCTTTTTTGTTTACACTGTCACTTCATAGCAACGGATGTATTCATCCGAACGTAAAAATATAACGGAAAGGATTTTGCGGGAAAAGGTCTATTGCGTAATTGTTATTAAAAAGCGGTTTAAATTTAAACAAAAAATCGTTTTTGAAGTATAGGTGATGTAAAAAATTAATTGATAAGAAGTGAACATCGTCCAACAATATCAAAGTATACAATATAAAGGTTATTGAATTTAAATGGGAATATATTGTGTCGGACTCGTTCTTTTGGCGTAGTTGCCCTCGCAAGCTCGGGCACTCTGCCAAAAGAACTCGTCCGACACAATATATTCACATATAAATTCAATAACCTATAGTATTTGCTCCGCCACTTGTGAAAATATAGTTTTTGTTGTTCACTCAATGAAATTTAAATCGATCTTACATTGAAACAAACGATTATCCCATATGTATTTTTTTAATTCGATATAAGATTCTACTCATTTGAATGTGCAATTTAATAGTGTTTTTCTGTTGTATTTTATGAAATTAAATGTTCTGCATCTGTAACAAGTAAACAGTACATATGTGACCCATCACGCGAAAAGGGACCATCTGGGAACTATATATGAATATATGAATATTTGAAAGAGAGATTTCACGGTCCAGCATAGGTCAGAGGTCGCATTTCAAAACTTCTTTTACCGAAAGGTAGATTAATAATTCTAGATTCAGAAAATGAGCAAAGTGCGAAATGGATTGCGCAGCCTGACTGGGGTCGACACATGACGCACTATCCATATTGTCCCTTTTCGCATGACGGGTCACATTGATATGTACACCAATCATAATAACAAATCACCTTATATTAGTCTTTAACTAAGAGTTTATAGCCAACAATAAATACACAAAGATAAGCCAGGGTGTGACCAGGGGCTGATCTCTTGGATTGAAGACATTAGTACAATAAAATTGCCAGAAATTGCCACTGCCATGAATATTCTATCTTGTCATTTTATTGTGGGGTCACTAAGTTTAGGGTCACAACACATGCACGCGCCAAGTTATAATTGACCAATCGCCCGGCTCTTAATACAATATCACAATTAACCCATTCTAAAACCATACATGATTCAAATCTGTTATTAAATTGAAAAGGTGTTCAAATCAAGGAATTATCGAGGGGTCTGCGCAACACCATTGTTAAGTGCCTTTTTATATATAGACACTTACAATAGTGTTGCACTGAACCCTCGTTATGGCCACAAAGACAGAGTATGGAGTGTTTAATACCGTTTCCCTCTTTCGTTGTATAAATTGCACCTTTAAAATTGAACTTATTCCAAGTTTCATTTGATTGTGTGTTTGTTTGACATGATGGTGTTTTACGCCGCTTTTTACATTATTTCAGTAACATTGCGGCGGCTGGAGCACCTTACTATCGATTCCTGGTATTTATCACACCAGTACTACCATCGCATCATTTCCTAGGCTCCAGCTGCTATTCTACAAAGGTCTGCGATTATCAACCCATAGGTGGTAGACAAATAGTCGGAAATAATGAGTGTCGCCGGCGGAGATCGAACCCGGGACCTCTAGATAAAAGGTACGACGCGCTATCAACTGCGCTATGACGGCGGCTCCGTTTCAATTGAACAACCCTTGATAATACCAGAGACATCACTAACCGTTTTGGAACAGCGGATGATGACAAGTTATTGAAATACAGTTAGTAACATTGTGAAATTGATACTCACTCCTATCAAAACCATTCAAAATTACCCACTAAGCGTTTCATTCATCCATCCATCCATCCATCCATCCATTCATTCATTCATTCATTCATTCATTCATTCATTCATTCATTCATTCATTCATTCATTCATTCATTCATTCATTCATTCATTCATTCATTCATTCATTCATTCATTCATTCGTTCGTTCGTTCGTTCGTTCGTTCGTTCGTTCGTTCGTTCGTTCGTTCGTTCGTTCGTTCGTTCGTTCGTTCGTTCGTTCGTTCGTTCGTTCGTTCGTTCGTTCGTTCGTTCGTTCGTTCGATCGATCGATCGATCGATCGATCGATCGATCGATCGATCGATCAATCAATCAATCAATCAATCAATCAATCAATCAATCAATCAATCAATCAATCAATCAATCAATCAATCAATCAATCAATCAATCATCGATCGATCGATCGATCCTAACCGATCAACATATCATTCAAATCGATCAACTTATTGCACGCTGTAATTGTCTGTTGTTGATTTGTATGCGAACTTTCAAAAAATGAGACAAGTACGCAGCTATTTATTGAGAGGAGGTAAAAATTTATCGTTAGTTTCTTCCGATTGGATAAAATTATCGATAGTGTTTTATCTCCCTTGAAAATCATTCAAAACTCGCACATCATTTTCGTTCTATTTCATCCCAAAATCATTCAAATCGTCAATTTCACGATGTTTGTAGCTGTACCTCCGGAGTTCTTGTAAAACAGACGAGCTAAAAGTGAAAATTGTAAATGTCATGTTTTATACTAGTCCTTCCGAAAAAATCTGCCCAGCGTTCAGGATGACATACGGTGCGAACTGTAAGCCCAATTATACCCCGCTTTGCACGCGCGCGTGCGTGCAAAGCGGGGTATTATTGGCAAACAGTTGCATCGCTTAGTCATCCTGAACGCAGGACTGTTTTTCAATCGCTCTTAAAATCAAACGACTGAATCCACGAGTTGAACTTTAAACCCGTTTAACTGATTTTGAAACTTTTGTTTTGTAAGCATCTATGTCTTCGGAAGATCAAACCGTGAGGAGGCCGGGTAGTCAAAAATACAGACTGAACGTTTTTACATAGCCTGGCTCCCAGGCTGCCAGTTAGTGTTAAATAAGGTGCACCACTCATGTTTTACTATTTCAAATTACCTCCCATATTCTCAAAAACTGACACTGATCGGCCAGCCAGAGAAAAATAAGCTGATAAGAAATTATTCTTTCTCTAGTTGAATGGCTCATTTCATAATTCTTTAGATCAGTGGGACGGGAGCCAGTCTAGTTTATACAGACTGATCTTTTTGCCGAAGACTTTTGTAAGCAAGACAAGGACCAAGTAGAGGCTGGCGATAGAATTTAAAACAATTACATGAACTTTCAAAAATATACTAAAAACCAGTCTAATGATGTTGGTTAGGGAAATTTAAACATGGCGCAATGATGCACCAGATTTCATTTTGCAGTTTTGTACCATTTTTGGCATTCAACCATTGTGGATATCCATAAGGGTCCACTTATCACCCTATCACCTTATCGAAAATTGGATTTTCCGAAGCCCTGTAGCGAGGACCTTATTTATTGTTAACTGACACGCAGTTATATAGGATTTTACACTAAGTAAAGAGGGGCTACTAGACTTCTTTGTGTAGTTTGCTCGTTCGAAATACGGAACTTAAAAACAGAATTAAGTATTTCCTAGTTTTACAATGTGACAGTGTGGAAAATATATGAAATCACCCAATGAAAGTCATTATGTGAGGAAGGAGCTTAATTCATTTGAAATATTGGATGTAATTAATTCTTTTTTATACGGACAACTCGTGTGCGTATTGCTTCAAAGGTTTGTACCACTTTCTCTCCATTCCTCTCTCTCTCTCGTACTTTCTCTCTCTCTGGTACTTTCTCTCTCTCTGGTACTCTCTCTCCACTCTCTCTCTCTCTCCCCTCGCTCTCTCTCTCTCTCTCTCTCTCTCTCTCTCTCTCTCTATCTCTCTCTCTCTCTGGTACTCTCTTTCTCTCCCTCTCTCTTTCTCACTCACTCTCTCTCCCCTCTCTCTCTCCTCTCCCCTCTCTCCTATTTTCTCTTTTCTTTCTCTTTCTACATTCCTTCCTTTTTAGCTGTCAGTCTTTTTGTAGTTCTGTTATTATTGGTTTCCCCGTCTGTCTGTACCAGTATCTGAATACCCAGTCTGTCCTTTTCTCTAAATATTCTTCCTCTCTACGACTTAGAATAGCCATAATACCCTTTTAGTTTGATTAAATAGGATATTTTCAAGTAGGGTAAGTGTTTTTGTTAGCTATCTTTCTAAAAAGCAATTATAATAGGATATTATATGTTTTCTTTGATAAGTAGTTGTGAATGAATGATATTAAATCTATTTTCACACAAACCAGATTTATTTTTAAAGACAACGTATGTGTAAGTACGTATAGATAAAGGATTTGCGACCCATCACGTATAGAGGTTCAACCTTGAATCTCCGTAAAATGAATATTCAAAAATTGGATTGGATCCTGCATAGGTCAACAAGAGCGACAAGAGGGACAAGAAGTTCAGCCTCATAGATTTGCAAAGTTTTTTCAATGTTAAGATTAATCCCACACCCAATATGTTCCATTTCTCCATAACAAGCCAGATACTAAAATACAGGCTAATACAGTGTGTCAGATAGTTGAGGGAGTTGTTTTGCTTTCAAAATGAAACTTCCTTTATACACAAATTATACCCTATGTTGTTGATACTCATTTGAATCGTCTTATCAAGACGATTCAAATGAGTACTCACAACATAGGGTTTGGTTGAGAGATAAAATGCGACCCGTCACTCGAAAAAGGACTATCTAGGCAGTGCGTAAAATGTCGACCCTAGTCAGACTGCGCGGACAGCGCAAGCTGAATAGGACCAGAACTGTCCGCACTTTGCTAATTTTCTGAATTTAGAATGGCCAATCTACCTCCCCGTGAACGGATTTTTGAAATGTGACCCCTGGTAGACCTATGCTGTGCCTAATCTCCGTTTCAAATATCTATTTTACAGAGTTCCCAGTTAGCCCTTTTCGCGTGACGGATCACCGTGAAATATTAAAATTGTCATCTCTATCTGTTATCAGAACCATAAAAGGCCAGACTCTTCGTTGAAGCATTTTTTCAAGGGGAATTAAATCATAACAAATCATATAAATAAGTCCCCTGTCTCTATAAAGAAGATAATACGAATTTGGATTACAAAGAAATGTAATAGAATCACAACAAAAATACTTATTTGAAAATGAAAACATAAAAGACTGAGGCCAGTTTATCAGGCCCCCTGCTGATATAAATGATGATTTGTTGAAAGCTTGTTTACAATGACCTAAGTAGGACAAGGAAACTAGATTCAGTCGTAAGATTACGATTTAAAAGTAACAATTAGTAACAAAGGAGGGTGAATGGCCGATTAATTAAGATAATGACCGCTTTATATGCTTTTCGCTCGAAAGTTGTTTTAACCCCATTTTAAGTAAAGTCCATGAATCTTAAACTAAAATATCTACGTTTATCTTTTAACTCACATATCTATTTGTCGTCGACAATTGTTGAAAGTTCTAAAATACAAAAATGCCACGATAAAACGTCGTTTTTATACTTATACTATATTATCATAGCAAGAAATCCGTTATCTTTCAGATAAAATCACCGGAAACTTTCTTCTTATCGCACCAATTTTCAAATCGGTGCTATCTTAAATATCGTTGCACGGGGGACAACTAAGAATTTTGTATTGTCGGGTTCTTACGGAACATAGTGACATTTTTCTAAAAGATTAAATTTGACACACTTAAGTGTAATGAAGATGTTAAAGATTAAATTATACATGTTTTCAGAGAGTAAATGTATCACTTTTACACAAGTAAACATGCCTGCAGCCAGACAATCCGAAAAACATATTTAATTGACAAATGACATGATGTGCCCCTGTCCCCTTAGGGTTACAGCTTATCACTTCACAGGAGTTTGAAATTCGGCTAGCTTATCATTTCACAGAAGTTTGAAATTCGGTTGGTTTTGGTTGTTTTTACGGAGCGCGAATCCAGTCCTTCATTTAGGAAGCAGAAACGTTTGCAAACGTTAAAAAACTGTTCCCCGCTTTGCACGTATTACTACGTGCAAAGCGGGAAACAGTTTCTTAAACGTTTGTCGGGCTATTTAAACTTGAACGCAGATTTAATGTTTCCTTATAGGCGACGTTTAGAAAAAAAAAAAAAAAAAAACATCATTTTTATGACCATATCGCTTGTTGAATTTGCGGATGCATTTTTGTACCTTGTAAATGAAGCAGGCATTGGAAAAAATGTGACTCGTTATTTTCAATTGGAGAGTTCGACAGTGCCTACTGGATTATCAAAATAAAGCCGGACGGGTTCAAATGGATTTTTTCAACTTCAAATATTTTATTTGTGTAACGGCATTTGTTTTAGATGGTTAGCAAAAGTTTTAATTTTAACAGTGTTTTACTTTAACTATTTTCCTGTAAATAAAGCATATTATATCATATTACATGGAAAATTGTAGAAGCGGTTTTGAATTGGGTTTTCAGAGAACATCACTTGCCATTAAAACTTAAAAGATGAAATAAATAAATGAACTCGGGTATTTTGAACCCGATGTTGTTACTTCAAATTCTTGAATCGATCAAAATCCATTTTGAAAATTAACCTAAGAGGCAGGTCATTCGAATGTTAAATTTTGTCGACACATGAGAGCGTCAAACCCATACAGAGTTTACCCCTGCTTGCCGAAGTTAAAACCGGGTTACCCGTATTCTTTGGCGGTACTCTTTTAACCCTTTGTAGTTTAAGCCCTGCTTTTTACGTGCATGTGATTTTATGATTAAGTAAACATTGTGAAACAAGAAGATGTTGCTTCAGACAAGCAATTTCTTCTTTTTCCACACCATTTTCTGCCATACTGAATGGTTATTTTTCAAATTAAATCCACTTTGAATTTTCGTCTGCAAAACCTTTAAATTGGACACGTCAAAATTTTGTAAAACAGGAAAGTGTTAAGGCAACTGCAGTAACATAACTGCAAGAGTAATGAAAACGGTGTTGTAAAGTAACCATTTGACAAAACATCGGACTTTTTTATTATTTAAAAGCCAGAGTGTTTTACTTTGTACTGAGTTGAACAAAGAAAGTGCATGAAATACATGTTGGGCGAGTCTAGATTTTCACCTGTTAACGGTACGATTTAACATTGACCCTTAACTTCCGAATCGAATTTGTCTCTTTTCTTTGTCTCCGATACGAGCGAAAAAATATTTACCTATGTCAGACTGTGCGGGGCTGGACAAACTGAGCAGGTTAGGTCGATTGTGTCAAATCTATGTAGAAGATTATAATGTGAAATTGCCATTCTCCCCTACTTTGTTTGCATTTCTAGTTTTTTTTGTTGTTACACACTGCCAAACCGGGCTTGGTTAAAAAAAACCTTTCTCGTAGTTTGATTCTCGGATTTCTATGAAGGTCCCTTTTCGACGGATACACAAAAACTAAATAAAATCCGGAACCAGCCTTGGGTTCAGAAACGTTCGCGAACATTCACAAACGGTATCAAGTTTTGCAAGCATTAACGCGTGCTAAGGCGACTACCATTTCTTAAATGTTTTGCGAACGTTTACATCTTGAACTCACTGAATTTTTTCCTTCTACATTCTTTCCTTAGATGAGATGTAGTCCACTTTATTTCGTCTGGTATGCCTTAACCCTTTCCTGTTCTACAAAATTTTGGACCTGTCCAAATTCAAAGGTTTAGCAGACGAAAATTCAAAGTGGATTTAATTTGAAAAATAACCATTCAGTAGGCTAAGAAATAATGTGGAAATAGAGGAAATTGCTTGTCAGAAGCAATTTCTTCTTTTTTTCACAATGTTTTCTCAATCATAAAATCACAGGCACGTAAAAAGCAGGGATTAAACAGCAAAGGGTTAAAGTGTTTTAGACCGTGAAAGGAAAGTGTGTTCCTGTGTGAAGGGTTTATACTGATGCGCTGTACAAAGTCATACATGTGTAGAAATTTTAGTCTAATAGTTTACCTGAACGAGTTCACGAGGGGTGGGGAAAGTTATCGTTATATTTATGGTTAATTTATAGATTCACGTGGAATTTAATTTTGGAGATAATTTTCGTTAAAATAAGTGAGTAAATTTCGGGTTCTTTTGTAATTTTGTCAGTTAGAGTAGTGTTCAAAGATTGAAGATTTTGTAAATCTTATATGATACTTACGCAGTTTCCTGATATTTATTGAGATAAATTTTGTCCAGGTTGAGAGCTCATTGCTTTATAAGAAGAATTAGTAAAATCAATTATTAAGGGTTCGCCGCAAATATAAATGGAGGCCATTTGTATTTTTGGCCAAAATTTTATATGCAAAATTAAGGCTTTTCTTTATGCAAAGTCAACTGAATATGTTATAAAATGTATTAAAAAGGGGAAATGAAGATGTTTTTGATAAAAATAATTGCAAAGAATGCTTTTATAGCTGAAAACAGAGTTCCACATTGCACTTTCGCATTTGCATCCATTTGAAAAATGTACCGATGCATTTGGGACAAAAACTTGCAGACGTCAACTGGAATATCCAGAGTACAATCAACGAGGCTTACTTTTGGCTAAAATGCCTGTGGGAAAGATATTTCGACGTTGAAAGACACGTGTTTATTTTCAAGGAAACATGGCAGCCTTTTTTTACAACAACAAAACATGTAAACAAAGATGTTTTAAGGAATTGCAACGATCGTATTCCTTGAAAGCCAAAGGTGACCGTCCATTATCACTCTTGGGCATTTCTACTTAAAAAATGAGACTAAATTTACCTTGATTTCTACTTAGAAATCCTTGCTATTGTTCTGTTTTTCTCAGCTGTCAAATAAAAAACTGCCGTGGGAAATTTGTTATGAACCGCTTCACCGAAAAAGAGATAAAAATATCACTCCTCTAAAAAAAAATAGAGTGGGACCTTTCATACTTATTTGAGAGCAAGTTAAAACGGCCTGAAGTCAAAACGGCCCAAAGTCAAAACGACCCCAAATTCGCTAAAACCAGTCAATACCAAGTCAAAACTTTTACTCATTTGGTCAAAAAAGCAAAAATTATTTTTTTATGTCATATAAGAATATATACAATTAATGGCTCGATTTATACATTTTATACATCTTTTTTTTTAATAAGATCACAAATTAAATAGCTTTATTTTTTGGTTTATTTCAATACAAATACACCTCAATTTACTTTTTTCAGTCTCTCACATTACATCTATAAAGGTTTGTTTCAAATTAAAGACCAATACCCTTATTCATATAAATGTGTTATTATTATTGTCCGATTGCCTTGTATAAGGACCGGTGTTTTCACCAATTACACAAAAATACGTTGGTAAAATCTTTTGTATGTAGTAATATCTTAATTTCAGCCTAATCCAAATTAATTTTAGACTATAAAATGGTTCCAGAATGATGCTTTTGTCTACTTAGTAAATGATAATTTTTCACATTTTCCACTCTTAAGGCTGCTAAGTAGTAAGAATATGTACACATATACTAAAAACTTGTGTTTTTATACTAAACTTTTGACACAATAAATGACCAATTTTCTTTTGTTGGATATGCGTATTTTCATATCGACGGTACCCAATTTGTAAACTTAAATATCGCGTATTTTTTACCGTTCATAACTCGCTATTTACTTGTTATATCTCGTGAAAAACGCAACGATTTCGTTAAATAATCCATGATTTGATTGGTCCGAATTAGAGAGTACAGGGTTCATCCATGAAAAGTTATAGGCGATTATCAATATCTTGTCAAAAGGTTCACAAACAAAGATAGGACACACTCATTCTAATATACTTTACGAGTGAATTACACAAACATAATAAATTTTATAGAAATACTCGATATTATATATTAAAAAAAAAAAAAAAAAAAAAAAAAAAAAAAACGGCTTCTTTAAAATCATCCTCTTTTGATTCGATGCAAATTGGTACCTATTTTGAGAAAGACACTTCACTTTTCCCTTATTATAGAAACAATAAGTTGTAATAGGCCAGGAGTTTCATGTAGACGGACAGACAAAATCATTATTTTACTTTCAAAAATCCTGAAAACATATTTTTTCATGGTAATGGATTGAAAAAAAGATATTATGATAAGCAAAATTTGCGCTTGAAAATTACTTTTAATTATATTGTATCATTGTTATTGAGTTCAAAAGACAATCCAAGTGTGGGTGGCCCTTTTTTGACGTTTCGTTTGCGAAATCTACCACTTCAATTCAAACACGAATAAAATATTGGGATTTCATACATCAGAATGAAAATATGACTTCTTTAATTGAGCTTCAGCCTTTGAGTAATTTCAATTGAACAAAGGAGATACCATCACAAGCTCTATTGTGAAATTTTGCCCTACTATTAACAAGGAATTGTGAAGAACATGTTGATAATAATGTGGTCATAATCATACTTTATATTTTGCAGCAAACCGTATAAAGAAAGACTGTGACACCAATATTTATATTGGTGAAATGAATCAAAGTCAAATTTACTACACCACACTTCTTTAATAAACGTTTAACTAAAATTGGTCTGTCTTCTTATCTTCCAAAGAAGTCTCTCCCCGCTCACCGCTCTGTGGGCGCCTTTATATACCTCTTGTATGTATACATTCCTAACAGAACAAGGTCACCTGATTGGCATGCTGCCCAGTGGCTCGCTATCTGTTGTAAATAGTTTATGACCGAATAATCAGACCACATTCAAAGACAGGTATGGTTGAGTCATTCAAAAAGGAGGCTCGCAGAGATTGAATGTTTTACATATCTAATTGGTATATTCTCTATAACGCCAGAAATTTATTTAGAGAGTACAGGTTTAAAAGGGTGAGGCAATTCAAAAAACGTTAATTTGTACTTTTTCAAAATGGAAAAAAGTAACACTTAATTTCGTAAATGTTTCCTATTTTCTTCTGTATAATCGAAGGACACTTAATACACTCCCTGGAGGACACCTTTTCCGTATGATAATATATGCACTCTAAATATATACTCTGTACTCTTTTTATAAAACACTTTATTAACAATAGGTTTATATAAACTCTGTACTCTTTTTATAAAACACTTTATTAACAACAGGTTTTTTTAGGATTAAATTGACTGTTATCAAATGTCATCTTATTATCCGGTATTTCAAGCGTTAAAGCCTGTTGTCTTGATTATAAATAATGTTTGAAAATGCAGTAATAAATTATCTTTTATCAAAACCGTTTTCCGCTTGACACAACGAAGAGCTAAGTTTTGGGGATTAGAAACTATGCGTTTTATTAATTTTGAGAGGGAAATAGAGAGAGAAAGAAGAATAGAGGAGAGAGTCAAGTTTCTTCAAAATTATAATAATTAATAATCTGAATATCAAAAGTCAGCCTTATTAAAAAAAAATTCTGGGTAGAAACTGTGTATTCAAAATCTTTAGCATATGATACTTTATTTATTAAGCTCCAATAAAAACCACGAAAGTCATAAATTCCGTTCTTTCCCTTTCTTGAGTTTAAACACGCTACGCTCGTACGTGAGATGACCAATCAAAGGCCTCAATACATTTTGACCAATGAAACGAGAGGAAGCAACGGACCAATGGTGTCCATGCTTACTTTAGGATCTAGTATCGATAAATGAGGACAGGCTAGCCAGTCTAAATTAAAATGGGCCTACTTTTTGCACAAGAACAAAAACCGGAAGTGTAGTTGGGTTTTTCCGCGAAAAGTCGAAGAAGGTGAAAATCGAAGAAAACCTGGAAAATCAAAAGCTTAATCGATAGATCAAGGTAGTTTTTGTCATTTTTCTGTTCATTACATCATTCCTTATATGCAGGCAGAAGGAAACGCCAAATAATTTGAGTTAAATCAATAAAATCAGCCAATTTTGTTAATTTACGCTTAACGTAGATTTCACGTGATGTTTTTACAACAGAAATCTTTCAAATAATCTTACCTATGGAGACCAAAAGGAACCAAACGTATTTCCACTATATTTTGATGGGGTTTTTTTTATTTATTTTGCAAATATCAATCAAAAATCAAAGATTATCATATAGTTTTGATATTCATCTTCCTCTTTATAGTGAAATTTAATGGTCCCGACGCACAGGTAACTGGTAAAAATTAATTCAACAACTTGAAATGTTCAGACATAGTATTAACTTGGTCACCATATGTTATGAAGCGGTCTACTTTCTTTTTATGAATGAAATATCATTTGGCGTGGGAATAGTAAATGTAAACAAACTCTATGTCTGCCATTTGCAAATTATTTTTCTGGAGTTGGTCATTTTCAGATGCAAAATGTGAGTTATGTGAAATGTTTATGCAAAATTTAAGCCTCCTTCATTGTTCTTTAGCCTTTCCTCTACATGTAGACATTTCTTGTTTTATCTATTGTGCAACTGAATCTTTAGTTGAACGCAAATAGAAAATGTTGTAAATGTGTCATATTTTCATGCTTTAAAGACACTTTTTGATATTTTTTTCTACATATCCAAACTATTTTGCATTCTTTAGTAATATTTTAAAGCTACTATATCAGTTTTGGTCCAATAGATTACTTTGTATGAGTTTTTAATTTCATGTCCATTGACTCAGTTTCTGTGAATTCAAATCGCGGTAAACCCTTAAGATTTTAATTTAGATTGGTCCAAAAATTAGGAGATTACAATCGACGACAGTTATCGTCATTGTTCCAATCAAAATATCGTAGATGCAGCTTAAAACTGTATCTACGACTTTTTGATCGCAAATTGAAGTTATTTGTAAAGTATTACTTGAAACTTAATTTGAAAAATTGATAAAGGCCCGGCGTTGGAAAGAGAGATTTTTTCCTCTCCTACAAAGTTTTTTATTGCTCATAAGTTCCTAACCTTGCTGTAACCGCAAGGAGTCGTGGAGAAAAGGATTAATGTATTTTTTAAGTTACCAATTCCTACGTCTACATGATGAAAATTAATCTCGAAGCTAAATCATTTTTCATATATCTTGACCGAATCCTTGTTACCGCAATTTAAAATCGAGGGGTAAGTGCAACGCTATAGTAAGTGCCTATATATTTATAGGCACTTACAATAGTATTGCACTGACCCCTCAACTGATGAAGTCTCGAAGTTTGAGCCACCCACCAGGAATTCTATTTCATGTAACCAAGGCTTACATAACAAGGCTTACTTGTTTAATTTTCGATTACAAATCGAATACTTTTACATTTAAAATAGCACTATTATCAGAAAAAGTGCAAGATAAAAGGACGACTTTTATTTATCTTTAGATTAAGTAGATAATGATTCAAGATGAAGATGTATAGTGTATCTCATCTCGGGTCAAATTCAAGATAAACAAATCCTTCTTACTCGAGATTTTTCAATTCCGCGATTCAAGGTTAAAAAAACTATTAGAAAGTATTAAAAATTTCCCCGATTCTATTCCCAACGGCGGCACTCATCCTTTCCGACTATATGTCTTTCACCAATGACTTAATAATCATAGACCTATGTACGATAGCAGCTGGAGGCATTTTTGGGGGCTAGGAAGGGATGTAGTGGTAGTGCTGGTGGGAGGAATACCAGAAATCCATTGCAAGACGCTCCAGTCACCGAGATATAACTGAAATATTGTTGAAAGCGGTGTAAAACCCCATTCAAACAATCACACTTTTAGAAATTATAATTAAAAATAAAAGTCTTGACCTAGATTTTTCCTCAAAAGGTGGGTGGGTTGTACTACCTAATTTGTAACGTTATTACAACATAGGCTAGCAACTAACCGTAAATGAATTTTAAATCAACTGATTATCGACAATTTGGTTGCCAATTGACGTAATTCTTTAATTTTCTTAATTTTCATATGTTAATCATGTAATAGCTAAAATTAAAAAAGAATAATCGTAAGTCAAAATCACAATCGTACTTGGTGTTTTCATTTATGTTAGATTCTGCCTTGTCCTTCGTTATGCTGGTCAGCGCATAAGGAATGTCAAAACCGACGATGGTTTTACATTTTTCCCGAATTTCATTTTTGCAGCCATTGCAGATATAGTTCAGTATTCATGCGCAGGTCTAGAAAAAGGTTACATCAAGAGGGGTGGGGAAAAGAGGGTAAAAGTATACCAGCGTTGTGAAATAATCATTTGGATGCACATTGCAAAGTGTGACAAGAGGACATGGAAATGTTAGAATCAAACTTGATTACAACGGTTTAGTTTGAAGATGTAGAATTTACTCATTCAGGGGTTTTGGTCCAGCATAAACGACAAAGGGTCCCGACTCAACGTTGAGATCATAAGGGCCCTTGCTTATGGTTACAGATAAAGATTAGATTTTAAATAATGTAGAATGGAATTCCTGCCCTGCCATGCGTTCAGGATGACAAAAATATGCAAACTGTTTGCAATTCATTCTCCGCTTTGCAGGTTCACTTGCAAAGCGGGGGTATAATTTGCAAACAGTTCGCACCATTTTGTCATCCTGAACGTAGGACTATTTAATTAAATATTTTGGAGTCTTAAAGTCGTAAGATCAAACAAACCCTTATCACAGTACTCATTTACTGACACCATAGCTTACTCAGTTGTGAAATAGTCAAAATAGGAAGAAAAAACAGCTTTCTTTATTGATCAAATTGCATAGCTATCCACCCATCTTAATTTGCCGGTATAGAGCCGTGAAGATGTAAATATTTATCGCTAGATTTCTCCTCACACATTTCAGCGGGGTATCTGTTCAACCATCAAAATTGTAAATGGCTCGATTGTGATACGTTTGAATATTTCTGAATAACCCAGTGCTTCGGATAGACGGGGTGTTTTGGATTTCAAATAAGATTATTTTAATCATATTTGAACAAATCTTATATTGTGGGTACTCATTGGAATCGTCTCGCCAAGACGATTCAAATGAGTACCCACAAC
Organism: Fragum whitleyi; assembly: GCA_948146395.1. Lineage (NCBI taxonomy): Eukaryota > Metazoa > Mollusca > Bivalvia > Cardiida > Cardiidae > Fragum > Fragum whitleyi. The sequence goes on from OX411550.1 coordinate 65,430,113, forward strand.
ATAGGGTTTTATTGAGATATAAAGATTTTAGACTAGCATTACCCGCTCTTATCTTTACCTTTGGTATCCCCCTTTCTTTCATTCAGACCATAAAGCAGAAGATAGTATAATTGAACTTTTAAGATTTTGCATGAAAAGTTAATAGATTTTGAGCCAACGTAAATATCCATTTATTGTCAACTTTAAATTTGTGTTCGAAGTCTAACGTGTTGGTAGCTCGTCGGACTGTCAATCTAGAGGTCCCGGGTTCGATCCCCGACGGCGGCACTCATCCTTTCCGACTATTTGTCTAACACCAATGGGTTTATAATCGTTGACCTATGTGGAATAGCCGCTGGAGGCTAGGAAAAGATGTGATGGTAGTGCTGGTGTGAGAAATACCAGGAATCCATTGTTAGGTGCTCCAGCCGCCGCGATTTGACTGCAATAAAGTTAAAAGCGGCGTAGAACCCTATTTAAACAAACAAACAAACAAAAAAAAAGAAGTCTAAGGACTAATCTTAGTTCTAACACAACTCATGGCTTCCATGGATCTACCGATAATTTCATCTACACTGGCGGATCCAGGAATTCGGTAAGGGGGTTCGAAAACAGCAAGTCCGTTATAGATTTTGCGAGTATGAGACTCACAAGTAAGTAGACCGACTCTCGAGAGATGATCTAGGCCCGAGGTTATTAAACTTTTCTGATTCTTAATTTAAAATTTGGCTCAATGATCCGCATCCGCTGGTACCAAAATCAAGGTCATGTGACAAGGTCAAGGTCATCTGTCAAGGTCAAACTTTGAAAAAAAATTGCTGTTACTGGGGCATTAGTGTTTCACAAACACATCTTGTTAATACTTATTTTAATGTATTAGCATAAAAGATGATATTAATAAGTTGATATGAATAACAACATATTAATATTATTTTTTTTTCATACATTAATTTTAATTTAAAATTTGAAAAAAAATCTCAGTTGAGATTAAGAAAAGTTTTATAACCTCGGACCCTGATGTACGACATTCTGGATATCACATTCAGAAAAGAATTGAAGACTGTTTTGAACAGTTTTAATTCCTTTCTGAAAGTGATCCCAAAAGGTATTAAACAATCCAACACCATGTGTAGCTTATCAACAGGATATTTCAGTATTTTTACAAAAACACGAGGATAGTTTAAACGCAATTGTCTACATTTAAAGAAGGATCTCGCTATTTGTCTCTCACCAAAGGGTTGACAATCGTAGACCTATGTGAGATAGCGGCTGGAGGCTAGGGATGGATGTGGTCTTTGTACAGGTGAGAGAAATACCAGGAAACCATTATTAGGTGCTGCAGCCGCGCAATAAAAAACGAAAAAAAACCGTTGAAAGCGGCGTAAAACTCCATTAAACCAAAATTGTGACCCTAAAAAATCTGAAAATACCCTATTTTGACCCATAGGAATTTTTCCAAATAGGTCATTTTTACCCCTTTGAGAGGAAATCCTAAAGGTCAAACTGGATTTTATCACTTAAATTTTCAACGAAGTCTCTTTTATACTATTTAAAAATTTTTTTTTTGTTTCTTTTCTCTATATTATTACAAAATGAGGTCAATTCACACAGAAACCTGGAAAATTCTACTCACAATTAGCCTTCTGTGTTGTCTTGACCCCCAGAATTTGATGGTTAAGGAGTCAATGACTCCTCAATTTCAAACACTTGCACGAGCCCTGACTATGTATGTCAAGATCAAACTGCACGCCTGTGCATGCTGCTCTTAGTCTACACTGTCTATCCAAGCCAAAAGGTTATTGCAAGGAAATACCATGCACAGTATCAGAAGAGTGTCAGTTAACAACATCGTGATATTGACGAGGTGAATGATTTGGAATGGTTTTGGAACGAAATTGAATGAGTGTGTGGAGCGAGTTTTTAGTGAATTTAATGGGAAGAAATCCTTTATCGCAAATTTTAATCGGGATGAACAAAATTAGCGATAATGATTACCTCCCTTTAATAAAATATGCATACAAGTTCGATATATTGCTTCCCATTTCTCCAAAAAACACTTGAGAAGCTAACGATTTGAATCGTGTAAGAGAAATCAAGATTTTTAACTATCAAAATTTATTTTGCATTACATTCTTGATTGTATATTTTTCAATTGGTTTGAACGTTTTTGAATGGTTTGAGTGAGTGTTTGGTATGAATGATTTGAGCGCGGAGTGAGCGATTTAGAATGGTTTTGTTTGGAACGAAAGTCAATTTCACGATGTTATTAACTGTATTATATATGTAAGGATAAATTTTTATCTGTATATAAAGTGTGAAATAGTCACCTGACCATACTCATTTGACGTCAATCAGTCTTTTTATAGCCGTTTAGATGTTTATTTTTATTGTGACAGTTTACGGATTGTGACATTGTTG